>JAQFVV010001810.1:0-45852 GCA_028023455.1 Epiperipatus broadwayi | reverse complement strand
TTGCACCAAATATTTTCCAGGCTAAATGGACATGTTGTTCCAGTCAAAATGGATGGTGTAATGATACGCCATATTTTGATGATATTTTGGTCGTGGCCAATTCAGAAAGAGGAATTACATGAATGAGTTTGTAAAAGTTTGTGACAAGTTATGTAGTTTTGGAGCTAAAATAAACTCAGTTAAAGTATCTGGGATGGTAACTGAATTAAAATTCCTGGGGCACCTAATCTCAAAAAAAGGAAAGAGACCCGACTCTCAAAAAAAATTGCAGACATAAAGGATGCTTTAAGACCTAGAAATGTTAAAGAACTTCAAGCTTCTTAGGACTTCTTAATTATTTTGAAGTTTTTCTTAAGGGGAAAGCTCACAACAAAACTGCTGTATCATTTATTAAAAAGAGTAAAAAATGGATTTGGGATCAACCCCTAGAAAAAGCTTTTGTGACACGAAAGAATTAGTAACATCAAACAGCTTATTTAGTTTCTAAGACAGTAACTCGAATTGATATTGACAACACGATGCATCAAGAAGTTGGACTATGAGCAGTCTTAAGCCATAAGTATTTGACGAGTTAGTGATCAATTGTCTACGTTTCAATGAACATTTAACAAAAGCTGAGCAAAATTATAGTCAACTAGATTAAGAGGCGCTGGTTTATCTATATTTGCAAAAAAAAAAGATTTCACCAATATTTGATGGTACAACAGTTTAAAATCTTGATCGATCATAAACGGGCTGTTGGGATTATTATGTAAAAAATAAAACTTCCCTGATCATCTAAGCTCTAGAATGTTACATTGGGTTAACTGTTATCAGGCGATGCCATTTTGATCTATTTCAAAAAGGAAAAATCATTAAACACGCAGATGCACTGTCAAGAATGTCATTAAAGCTGAACTGCTAAAAAAGACGACCAAACTATTAACTACATCAATAATTGGAATAACGAATTCAATAATTAGGTGAAAAGGTAGCTAAATTGGATTTAAAGCTGACATGGATACAAATACTCAAGTAAATGGATCAAGCAAAGGCTAGCCACAAAATCGGCGAGAGAGACTACACCATAAAACTTTATGGGACGTAAGATAAAGACTGTTCATAAACAAGGGATGTATTTTAATGGATGATAGAGTGTTGATACTGAGCAGTGGGTGGAATAAGATTCTTCACTTAATTCATCAAGGTCATCCTGGGATAGTGCGGGCCAAAGCTCTGGCTTGTAGTTACATATGGTGGCCTGCTATTAATATTGATATAGAGAAATATGTCAAATCATGTAAAAGTTGCCAAATAAATGCAAATATGCATGAGAAAAAATATGCTGCTTGGCTGGCAGCAGAAAGAGCATGGAGCCATATTCATGTTGACCACACTGGACCATTTCACGGCTTTATTATTTTTGGTAGTGATCGACACTTATTCAAAGTGGATGGAATATAGAGTAGTGAAAAACACCAGTACCAAAGAAACAATCGCAAAACTGAAGGAGATTTTTGCTTTCCATGGAATTCCTGAAACAATCGTGTCTGACAATGGTACCAGTTTCACATCCACTAAATTTGAAGAGTTTCTCACAGAATGGGAATTAAACACTTAGTCACGCCCCATATCACCCAGAGTCCAATGGTATTGCAGAAAAGGCAGTTAGCTAAGTGAGTGGCTGTACACAGCAATTGAGTTATCATAATAGTATATCAGATTATATTCTATCCATTGCCACACTCCTTTGTTTGTCAGATTGTTAAATGCTATCACAATTTATTATGTTCTTATATTAAAACAAAAGATTATACCATGATATTTTATTGTTTTATTTATCATAATAGATTATAGTAAAGAAAAGATATAAAGAATTAATTATACAATGAAGATTATTATTATTTATTATTCTTATTAGTTTCAGTGTAGTAGATTATGAACCTAAAATTCTCTTCTCATATTTTACTACCGTAATTTTATTAACTTATAATAAAATTTAGGAACCTGCGATTTTATTGAGCTAAATTATAATAGATAAAGATTAGGATTCAATTATTAGTTTAATCTTAGTGAGTAGGATTTATTAAGACTGTAAAAATACTATAAGTTTGATTATTTGAAATAGTAATAAGGGAGATAGTGTTCTTATGCTGTTGAGGTAGTATCCTGTAGGATATTGGCTCAATGTAATCTATCTTGTCACCTGTATTTTAACTTCCAAGTCTCATGAAAATATTAAATATTTATTTAATTTAATTTTATAAACTGAACCTTATTCGTATTTTAAATTTGAGGCAGTGAAATATTTAATTTTAACACTGAATATTTTATTTATTAATTATTAACTAAGCTAGAACCTGTTTTATTTTATATAATATACTGTTTGGAAGTGAGGATGCAACGCACCAGGTTAGAATATAGATATGATCAATAGATGGCATTTTAACTAAACACTGAACAAGTGTATAATTTGTTTACATGAACGACAAGAGAGTCAGCAAATGAAAGAGATAGTGAATGCTGACTCTTTTGTCGTTTATGTAAACAAATTATACACTTGTTCTGTGTTTTGGTAAAACGCCATCTATTGATCATAAATACAAGTGATATAGCAAGTTACGTGATTCTAACTTGTTTTTGTTTTTAATATATATATTGGCACTTTAAGTTTAAAAACTTCGAGGATTTTTTTTTTCTGGAGATAAATATTCCCCCCCAAAAATACAATAATTTTATATAGCATAGCTATAATACAATTATTACTATAGGTTTAAGATCATTTATTTAAATACAGCACTTATATATGTACAAAATACATTGACATATGGATATCAGAAGCATAGAGTAAATGCTTTAAAAAAAAAATAGATTTAATATTTTCTATTGATCAATATATATAATGTAAAAGATAAAGGATTTAGAAAGAAAAAATAGCAAGCAAATTAACAAGGAATATAATAAAATTAAGATAATGATTTGTGTAAATTATGTACATTTTTTTATTTGTAGATAAATATGGGTATCTTAATACATCTACGTTCTTTTGCAACAACAAAAAATATGTACGCTTTATGACTCACAACATTGTTTTCTAAGAATAATACTTTTTGTAAATATTTATCGTCAATATAAATATTTTATCCAATAACTAAATTCTATAGTAAATATTAACGTATATATAAACGTGAATTGTAGGTATATTAATCTGGATTTTATACTGCTAATGTTAGGAAAAAAATGAGTTTATTTTGTTTTAAGATTTATGAAACAAGAAGCACTTTTAAAAATAGATTAAAAAAAAATTTTATTAAATTAGCATAAGAAAAAATAAATATAAATTGGAAGAATTATCTTTAAATAATTCATTATAACAAGTATAGACGTTTGTAAAATTGAATAGAATCAAAAATTACTTTAATAAGTCAGGAATTGAATGTAGGTTTCTCAAGATTGCTCTGCTATTGAGTTTACTGGTGAAATAATCAAGTATGTGTTCATCGTTCTAATTGAAATATAATGAAAACAAATTGTTTCATATATGTAAAATTTGTTTTATTTATATATAAAATAATGGATTAGTTTCATTTATTAATAAATGTATCCGTTTAAAACAAAATTTCTTTTATAAAATAAATAAAAAAATTAATTATACATTAAATTAATTTTATTAATTTGATTCATTCTTGGTTAATAGTTTATGAGTATAAATATCAATGGATTATAATAAACTTTTATATTATAATAAAATTTAATTGAAATATATTATTACTAAATTATTCTTAGGTTTAGACTAGTATAGACAAATTAGAACATTGCAAAATAATATGTATTTGATAATGTTTTTTAGCTCAGTTTATTATGCTTCCAGAAACTTCATGTAGTTTTTGCCAAATTCCATACAGTTGAAGAGAATTACGATATCACATTAAGCTACACATCGTTAGTTGAAGGAGAACTGCTACAAGAAATCATGCAAGCAAATGATGTAAATATGGAATATATAAGGTACTAAATACAATTACTTGCAAGTTTAAAATTTGATTATATATATAAAATACTTATAAAATTACATAATGATATAACAAACATATGTTCATTTATATTATATTTAATAATCAAATAAGTATTAAAACAATATAGCTTGGTGTTTGTTTGTTTGTGTTATCTTGTAATAACAAAATAGCATAAGTTAATTTATGCCCCAGAGAATGATGAACCCATTCACTGAACAGCAGTTTGTTAAAACTGCAAAAAAAGATATAGACATTTTCTGATTCAGTGGATATTCTACAGCATCTTTTAAAGCAACGAAAGCTACATATGGACTTGAGAAATGGTATCACAATCTTATCGAATCCAAAAAAGGCACTTTTATATGATGACAATGATGATTTAAACAAATGGAAGGAGTATTTTGATGAACTTTTGAATAATGGTACCAAGAATTGAGAAGACAACCTTTAACAATATATCTATTTTTATCTCATTTATATTTGATCAAAGTTATCCAGCTTAGTGGAATCAAAACAGCTCTCTGTAATCTTAGAAATGGAAAGACTGCAGGTCCCTGATGAAATATGTGGAGAAATTACAAATATGGAGATGATATGTCAGCTTCAAAAATATTAGACTTTTTAGAAATGTATGGGCTCATTACTTTTATTATTTTAATTGTTGAAAACAAGGAAATACACAAGATTTCAATAAATATTGTTGGATATCATTATTATCTTTTACAGCAAAGGTACTTTCTAGAGTTTTGTTGAATAAGTTGCTAACATTTATAGGTGAATGATTACCAGAGATTCATTGTGGTTTTAGAAAGTCAAAAAGTACTATAGACATGATTTTTGTTTTTTGGGAAAATGCAAGATAAATTTCAGAAATAATGATTTATATATTCTTTTATTGATGTGGTCAAAGTATTTAAAATTTAGTTAATATGACAGGTATATTGCATAGTTTGAAATTAATTATGTACATGATGGAATGTTATATATAGAGCTGGCAAATAAGCTCTTAATAACCATTGCAGAATATCCACAATCCTAGACTGGTTTCTGCTACTGGCATCATCAGTAAGGTGCTAGGATATTCAAGCATTAGATTAAAAATACCAAGACAAGCCCAAAACCTCATTGAGGATGTCAGTAGCAAAACCAGTCTAGGGTTGAGTGATATTCTGCAAAGCTTGTTAAGAGCTAATTTGCAAGCTCTATATATAGAATTGTAATACAAGCTTATTAAATTAGGTCATATGACATCTGACTTGATTTTTTTGTATTGGTGGATGAGAGAAAGTGCTATTACTTCAGATAAAAAATCTGATGCATTTGAAAATATAGATAAAAAATAAAGCATGGATTTTTTTAAGTGTAGAGAAGATAAATAAATTAATAAGTATACCTCAGAGAAGGAGTTTTTTGACATATAATGCTCATTTTTAATTTTTAAAATGAAGAAGAGTGAGTAGATTACAAAAAAAATGAGGAATAAACAAGTAAACACTTCAAATTGAGGTATGGTTTGTCAGGATTAAGACAAAGCAAAGTCAAATGATTTCTTTTCTGCAGAATGAATAAATGAATTATTGGAATTCCAAAATAATATATTATTTGTATTGAATGAAAGACAAATATATAATGTCTTTTTCAAGGTATTAAAAAATCAATATGGATAACATCTTCCTATATTTTAATTAAATGAAGAATTTTAAAATGATTTCTTTGAATTCTTGATAGTTCTAAAATAAATCATTATCACTTTTAATTCACTAATTGAAAATATAATAATTTTCAAAGCAGTTACTCGTAATAATAATTCAAATTCAATTCATTTATTTACCGTACAAAACTACAGCATAAAGCCAATTACAGTATTGCACCATAACAAATATATAAATACATAAATGAGTTTAAATGACAAATTATTAATATAATTATGTGCCATATTTCAATAAAAGATAATTAACACATTTAAAAATCTAAAGTAAAATTAAATATCAGCATATAAACAATTATTATTAAAACATTAATAATAACAAATAAATAAAAGGGATAAATATAAAGCGCGTAACAAAATAATAATAATAATAAAACAATTTAACATATTGTAACCGGTCGCTTATTCAACCGATCGTATAGGGATTGAGAGCTCCGAAATAAACATGATATAGCGTAAAGCTTTATTTAATTTCCTATATCGATAGTTGTTCATTATCAACACAAGGGGGCGCCAGATACGATGATTTAATTTACAATTTAATTTCTCGCATCACCTTACGTCATATCAAAACGATTTCGAAGTCTTATCCCGCCCATAAGCTCACACTCCCAGCATGGACCAATAAGGGTCACTCAGGGTCACGATGAAATTGTTTCAAGAATATCATTCTGGTAAAAGACACAATAATAACCAATAGAGAAGAAGCTTGGTTGATTTACAGATCGGTCCAAATATTGGGCCGGGATATTGGTTATTTGCAACTAGTACGAATGTTTGATTTATGCGTCCTTATATAAAAAAAAATTAGAAGCTTGTAATATCATCCCCCCATTATCATACAGTCCAATAGAATTATTCATATTGTCTTTATTGACATTTACTTAAACAGATTAATAATAGGCCCTCCCAACTCTTAAACCTATCTTAACTACATAGTAAATAAACATCGTGACTTACGGCACGATGAAGTTTAAAGAAATAAACAAAACAAAGATTTAAAAGTAAACATAATTAATTGCGTGAATAAATTTTAATTATAATACTTAAATATATTTTTTAATTATAGAGAATGATTTGAGGAATGCTCGACTTGTTTAAATAAAAATGGAATTTATTGAATATAAAAAAATGAAACATTAGTTAATAGATTTATTTGCACACACATACACGCATTCTTGCACTCGCACAGAAAAGAACATATTATGCATAATAAACATGGATGATATAATATATTTCCTTCTTTTACATTTTGAAGTTAGGTGTGTGTTATAATTTCGTTGCGAAAAGAAAACAATAATTCTGATCAAAGTTCATAACAGGAAAAGTCCTAAGATTTAAATATGAGGAATTATATAACGTCTGATATTTTATTTACGGAAGTTGAGGTTAAAATATTAATATTCAAATATGAGGGATTATGAATCATTTTATATTTTGATTTTACGAAATGTGAATTTAATTAGTTATGAGATTGCCTTTTTAAAGTATACTTAAAGAATGAATGGGAGCATAAAAGAAATAAAATGTTTACCTAGGATTTTGCGTAGTCTTCTGCTGCTTCTAATTTTGGTGAGGGTTCGAACCGGTTGGATACTGTTTCCATAATAAGTGATTATTTATTTTATATAAGTTCAGCATAGTATGTTTGGACGATTCTTGTAAGTTAGACGGGACAACGTCATTGGACTGATTGGAGTACGATGTTTGGACGACACTGTTGTTGATCACTCGTAGCGGTGGAGATGTTCTGGTGGCGGAGCGTCAATCAATCACTGAGGGGTTTCTTAGCCCATCATGACTATCGACGCTCTAAATGTTAATTTCACAGTGGTCATATTGGATAGCCCGGATAACACAAAAAGGTTATAGCTGTAGCTTCTGGAAGAATTTTAAAAACTATAAGCATAAGCAAAACAAAACAAAGAATGTAAAAACTGTAATCAAGGTTTTTTTTTTTAGACAAAGACTAAGACTCATATTTATATGGGTTGGCTATTATCTGAGGATCCAATCTCCACCCAGAGTTCAATATTCTCTGAGTTGTCATTGGAGTCCGTGTCCTACGTAATGTTCATTCAATCCATATGCTTGAAGCAATCTTAGGTTTAGGCAATCTCATATTGCAATCTCAGTTAAAAATTTATACTTATTCACACCTTTGATGCATATGTGCGTGTGTGTTTTAAGAGAACAATATAATCTTACATTAGTTTAAAAGTCGAGCATTTAATCTCAAAATCACCTCTATAAGCTTTTAACTTTCGCTATAGTTATAATTTAAAAATAAACCCCTTTTTAATTACCCCCGCGGCATATACAAGTAGAAATTACTTATTGAGATTTAAATGGCATATTAGTAATATTTTAATATTTTTATTTTTTAGAGGATATTATTATAATAGATTATATGAAAGCCTTAAATTATTTAATTAGAATTATTAACATTTTATTAACTATTTAATCAGAAATATTAACATTTTATTTTATTAGTGTATTTTTATAAAGTATTGAAAGAAAATACGTTTATTTTTTTTTATCATAAATTGAAAGTAAATATAATATAGAGTATTTACACTGCTTGTGTGTGTGGGTATATACATGTACTGACTTTGTCTCGGTACAATATATATATAAACAAAATCAAGTTAAACCAATCAAATATGACATTTAAATTTAATAACATAACAAAATTGATTATAATCTAAATTGAAGTAATTATTATTACTACAAATCTGATTATATAAATATGGCAGTCTAAATAAAGGAGAAAATCTAAGAACATTGGAATGACAAGTTTTAATGTAACAAACAGAAGCAGACCGAGTATCATGCACATGAGATCTAATTACAACAGTAGAAATTGTGTCAGATAAAAGAACTATTTTATTAACAAGTTTATAAAGATATTTAAGATCTCTATATTGTCTTCTAGAAGAAAGATGAACAACAGTTTTATTTCCCAAAGAAACATATTTAAAAAACTTATTACTCACTGATTGTAATAAGTTACATCCCTGTTTAGAGCTAGGATTCCAAATGACTGAACAATATTCAATGATGGGAAGAACCAATGATAAAAATAATTTAAATTTTGTATCACCACTGAAATGATGACCAAACCTTAGAATAGTACCTATAATTTTTAAAGATTTACCAATAATCATTTCCAAATAAGGAAGAAAGGATCCATTACTAGAAAATATAACTCCCAAATCTTTTTGGGATTCAACAGAAATAATTTTGTGACAATTAATAAAATAAGAAAAATGCAAAACTTCAGATTTTTTAGAATACGAGACTAAGGAACATTTACTGAAATTAACAATCACATTATTTAAATCACACCAAGCACTAAAATTATCTATATCCTTTTGAAGAAGAGTGCAATCAAACACAGATGTGATTCTTCTAAAGATTTTACAGTCATCTGCATAGCACAAAAGATAAGAAGATTTTAAGCAATCCTTAAGGTCATTCATATAAATGTTAAAAAGCATAGGTGCTAAAATACTACCCTGAGGAACTCCAAAATTACATTTAAACTTAGATGAAATAGTATTATTAAATTTAATATATGCAGTACGACCATGAAGAAAGGATTGAAAGCAATAAACAAGCTTAGTAGAAAAACCCATTTGATATAATTTGCGAGAAGAATACTGTGGTCTACTTTATCAAAAGCTTTTTTGATAAATCAAAATAAACAACATCAAGTCTCTGCTGGTCCTCAATTGCATGAGCTATATGATCATAAATTGTTAACAAATTAGTTTTACGGATCTATTAGGTATAAAACCATGCTGTGAAGAAGAAATGAGTTTACTAACATCTAAAATAATTTTATTATAAACACACCTCTCAAAAATTCTAGCAATAGTATGTAAAACAGAAATAGGTCTATAGTTATTAAGACAATCACGTGAACCATTCTTAAAAATTGGGACCATTTTGGCACACTTAAGCACATTAGGAAAAACACAAGAATTCAGTGATAAATTAAAAATAAATGTAAGAGGAACTGCAATAAATTCAGCTAGCCCTTTGTAAATAAATGAAGGAATATTATCATTTCCCAAACTAGAATGAATTTTAAGTCACTTAATAGCCATAACAACATCATCCTTAGAAATATGGTCAATCATACAATGAACAGTTGAAGAATTACAAAATAATGCAATATTTGAAGATATTGCATCATGTGATGAATATACATCAGCAAAATGTTTTGAAAAGTCATTTGCACTTAAAGTGAAACCATGAGTAGCTTGAACCTTTTTTTCTACCCAAACTAGACTTTTTAATGAAATCCCAAAATTCTTTAGGGTTAGATGAAATATTAACCTCAATTCTTCTAATATAATTCTTCAAATCTCTTTTATAAACATGCTTCACCAATCTTCTGAAATTAATAAAATTATTATAAAAAAAGATATTCTGTGTTTTAAAATAAAGTCTACGATGATAAGACTTCCTTTTAATAATTTTAATAAGATCGCATGAAAACCAACGAGAAAACCCTTATAAAAAGGTCGCTTATTGGGAATATACAAATCAATAAAACCATTAAGAATCTTTAAAAACTCATCCAAGCAATGATTTACATCATTAAAAGAATACAAAAAATTCCAATTAACTTTAGAAAAGTTTCTACAAAAATCAAAATAATTACCCTTCCCATAATCCTTTCTTGAAATATTAGAAAAATTAATCTTTGAGTGACAAACATTAATATAAAACTCAAAAGGTGGATGATGAGCATCAATAGGAAAATTAACAGAGACAACTTGAAAATTACTAACTACTGTTGAACTACATAAAATATAATCCAAAGTACGATGAAAGGAATTAACAAATGGGCTATATTGCTTGAGTCCTAAAAATTTACAGAACTTTAACATTCTAGAAGCCTTAGAAGACAAAACAGAAAAGTGTGTAGCAATTCTACCTGATATAAATCTGGAATATTTAAATCCCCAGTAATAATAACATTATCATAGCCAATCAGAAAATCTTCAAGTGATGTCAAAAAATAATCAAACTCCAACAATGACAAAGTGGGTTTGAGATAAACATTACCTAAAATAAATTTAAAATTGTGATTTAAAGTAATTTCACACCATGTAGATTCACAAAAAGAAGAAGAAAAAGAAAGTTCTTTATAAAAAAACATCTTTATGAAGAGCAATCAGAGTACCACCACCTCGAAAAATATTATCCATAGATCTGTCAGTTCACAAAATACTGAATCTATCATCAAGAAAAGAACAATCAGGAAATTGTTGATTCAACCAAGTTTCTGTAAGTAAAATAAGATCAAAATGTTCTGTTTCAAAAAATTGTTTAATTTGAACACATTTAGTCCTCATACCTCTGACATTCATGTAAAAACAAGAAAGGCCTACCATGTTACCCACAAAGATAATGGAAACAACACAAATAAAACCAAAAAGAGAAAAAAAAAAAGTGATAAAGAAAGAATAAATAAATAAAAATAAATAAATAAAATAAAATAAAATAGATAGTAAAACAAAATAAATTCTCTTAAAACCTTAGAGAACTAGCCAGAGATCCATAAAAAAAAGAAATGGAAGCACCGCAAGGCCATAAATTGGGGGATATTATTTCATTATGTTTATGTGCAGAAACAGAAACATAAAAGCAAGAAGACTTAGAATTATTCATATTAACTTTATGACAAACAATGCTAGTTTGTAAATTATTTTCAAGAAATACTGTAATATCTTTTGAACTGAGATTTACTGGCATATTAGAAAGAAAATATCTATTATAAGTTATATTAGTATTAGAATAAACATCAGCAAAATTAGATTTATTAAATCCATCAGATATATTAGTTTTATTAGTCCTTGAAAAATCATTTTTACTAGAAGATAAAGAGGAGTATCCAGAATGATTTATCCAATAGTTACTATTTGAATGAAAGTCAAGTGAATGTGATCTATAAGCTGGAAGGAATTTGGGAGCAAAATCTGGATAATTAAGAATTTTATGTCTAATAGACTTAGAATAAACATTACCAAAATTAGATTTATTAAATCCATCTGAAATATTAATTTTCTTAGTTCTAGAAAAGTCATTTTTATTAGAAGATAAAGAAGAGTATCCAGAATGATTCATCCGATAGTTACTATTTGAATGAAAGTTAAGTGAATGTGATCTATAAGCTGGAGTAAATTTGGGAGCAGTATCTGGATAATTAAGAATTTTATGACTAATAGACTTTAGGGAAGATACATTAACAGGAAGACCTCCATTATATCTTTTATCCATAAAAGAAGCACTCTGTAAATTATGAGCTGGAATGACTTTAGAAACTGCAGCTGGATAATTTAGTTTTTTAGATTTCACAGACTTTAAAGAAGATAAAGTAACAGGAAAACCTCCATTATCTCTTTTCCCCACAAAAAAAATTTGATGATTTAAATTTACCATGAGAAAAAAAATCAGAATCAGAAAAGCAATCACTAATGGAATTTACCTCAAGCCAGGATGAGTTATAAAGCATCTACTTTTAAATTTGGAATGAGGCAAATTCATAAATACATTATTATTATTATTATAATTAATTTCATCACTAACTAAATTAACTTCAGGAACACAATCATCCAATTTGATATTTTCACCAAGATCTTCAGGGCAATAGGCTGAAGAATGATCCCTAGCAATGGAAGAACTAAAAATTTGATCAGGATATTCAGAAGATGACAAAATGCATTGAGTGCCAATATCATTAGTATTAACATTTTTACCAAGATCTTCAAGGCAATTGGATAATAATAATAATAATAATAATAATAATAATAATAATAATAATAATAATAATAATAATAATAATAATAATAATAATAATAATAATAATAATAATAATAATAATAATAATAATAATAATAATAATAATAATAATAATAATAATAATAATAATAATATTTAAGTCATTGATGCTTAAAATAAACATTTTAAATTGTTAGCATATAAATGACTTTCCTTTAAGCAAACCACTTAGTAGAATATAAAACAATAATCTTAATCCTGATAATTAGATTATGTAACTTTAAACAGTTTAAAGAATGAAAGGTTAATGAATTGGCTTTTTGAACTAAATACTAGAATAGCTATAAAAGTTCATAGAAACAGTAAAAAATATGTTACACTTCTCCAGCTTATCAGTCTCTCTTAAACTTTAGAAATTCTTCTGTTTTCAATGAAATACATCATCGATGGGAAGATGAACATGTGTTACTTAAATGAATTTAAAAGCTTCTAGCAAAATATTATTTAACTAATAAAATAATAAAGTGGTTAAAAGTAAATTGAACAAATAAATTGAAAAGCTAATCAGTAAGTAAGTTATTTTTCAGTTTTTATTTTTAAATATGTGTGTGCTTGTGAGAAGATATTGCAGAATTTAAGATATGGTTTTAGTGAATCAATCAGATATAGAAATTTGGGCAAGGGTTTTAGAAATTAGCATACCTTTAACCTTTTGATTAATCAAGTCACATAAAACTGGATTTGAACTTGATTTAACTTTGTTTAAACTATTAAATAACACATTATTTATTTCATTTAAAGCAAATATCTTTTATTATTAAATAAAAACCAGTTGTTTTATCTAAAGCAATACTTTTTTAAAAACAAATACTATTTTATTTAAGAATTTTTAAAGAGGTATACTCAAAATCACTCTAATATTAAATAATACCATTTATAAAATTTGTTACTCTTTTTATTGAATATAATTAATACTTTTAATAATAAGTTACTTTAAATTCTCTTTCATTTAAAATGCTCATGATACATTCACACACATGCATATTAGAAAGCGTATATTGATTGCTGTTTCTAAGTTGCAGGGATTTTTTACAAGCAGCAGACTATTCGGTATTTTTTTAAATCGTGAAATGTTCTCTTAAATTCCTTATATAAGGACAGCTAAATAATTTTAAATGATCGTACAGTTTTCTGAGAATTTCCAATATCAGCTTCCTTAATTATTTTATAGTTGTTGCTGTGTATGTGTTCAGAAAACATATATATTATAATGACTAAAATTTAATAATAGTAGAAATATATTTTATTAAAAATAATAATATATATATATAACAATAGTCAATGCTAAATAGAATAATTTTATGTTAGATAAAATTTAATTAGTAATTAATGCTTAATCATTTATAAAACAATTAATATATTTTATGTAACATAAAGTCTCTATTTAGGTTTGGCTATATTTTATTCTTTATAATATATTTATAGATCTTTTAAAACCAGACATAGCAGTTGGAAAATTATGTAATATTTGGATTATTTTCTCGTAATAGATGCTTAGTTTTTTTATTAATTAGGTTCCCATATCATTTTTACCATAAAAATGGGTTCCATATAAATGTGTGTGCATACATTACATCTTTGAAAGCAAATACTTTATTTGCCATATGTGACATAATTTTATTTTCAGCCTATAAACAGCGATTAGCTTAACATATTTTACTGTGGCGTCATATAGAAGACTAAAAGACCCCACACTCCATCATTTTTTAGTTCACTGTAAACATTTTTGCTGCTGAAAGAAATACCAATGTCGAACTTTTTCCTCTGCTTAGCCTGATCATTTTCATATCTTATTAAGATCTTGCAAAAAAAAAAAAAAATCCTTAAATGATTTTCATTTCATGGAATAATGACGAACAAAGTTATATATTTGTTTAATGTAACACTGTCATAACAAATCAAACTAGTCGCCCACTCCCTATTTATTTTGCGTAACAAAATATTTTTCTTTACAATTGCCTTAAAATATTGTATTTTCATCAGATGTTGTTAGATTGTATTTTGAAAACACTCCTGATATTATCAATAAATCAATTATAATTTGATATAAAACAATATGTTTCAACAGAGTTAAATGTTTGCTTTCATAATTGACACTTAAAATTGTATAAAAAACATAACTGTCACACATTCAAGTAATTACCCAGCATAAAATAAATAGACGTCATAAATATGTTTTCTGATATGTAGATGTTGTATATCTCTAGATTTTTAAAACTTAGAGATAATCTCTAGTTTCGAAAATGATTAGTAATAAGCATTAGTGTATTTATCTGAAATGGATGATGTCAAAGTTGTGAGTGGATCTAGTTTGACAATGGTAAATGAAAATGTAATAGTTTACTCTAGATAAATACTTTACATATAATAGAGATATATATGAGAGATGGTGACCTAGGCCAACTGATGAGTGCTGGTTCAGCACGAAATGCATCTTGGGGGTCATTTGTCTTTTATTATATTTTTATTTATGAATTTGAAAAGAATTGGGGAAGTGTGGAGATGTTTATTATATCTCTAAAGAGTCTATGTTTCCAGTCACACATAGAAGTTCCGAGACCCACATGTTTCAGAAAGTGCATGTTGAGAATGGATGATATATACAAGGTTAAGGCAGCATAGGTATGAAAAAAGTTCACCAGTATTTGTGCATATGATGGAGACAGGGCATGATTTGGAGAAGGAAAGTATAAAAATGATTAGTTTTGCAAATAGTAGAAGGGACAGGAAGATAAGAGAGTCATTGTTAATTGAGAGGATAAGGCCTAGTATTAATAGAGAGAAAGGGATAAGGACTTTGGTAGTGTGAAATTAAATAGTAAGAAAGTTTAGAATAAGTGAAGGGAAATATAAAGGTTGATAGGGTAAAGAATTAAAGTTTGGGGTAATTAAATAATAGAAGTGGTTAATAGAGGGAGCTAGGTGATGGGGAAAGAGAAGGAAGTTGAGAAGTGGTTAATAAAGAATTAAAAGTTAAAGTAATTTAGTAGTAGAAGTGGTTAATAGGGGGAGTTAGTTGATGGGAAAAGAGAGGAAGTTGGGAAGTGGTTAATAAAAAAAGATGGTGGAAAGGTGAAGGTAGAAGCAATATTAAGGTAACATAGTTAAGTTTGTATTGATATTAAATATTGTAAGATGGTAGTTAAATAGGAAAAAATGGTAGAGAGTATTAGGATATATATGAGGAAGGGAATTAAGGGGAAGATATGAAGGTGTAGAATGAAGTAAGTAGTGTGGAAATGGGAGTGTATAAAAAAAGGGGGGAAATTATTTTAGTATATTGGTTTTTGAGTTTTAATATTTTGTTTTTTGATTTTATTAGAATATTGGTATATGATTTTTAATATTTTGTTTATTGATTTTTAATATTTTGTTTTTGTTTTTTGATTTTTAATTTTTTGATTTTTAATATTTTGATTTTTAATTTTTTATTTTTTATTTTTTTATTTTTTTATTTTTAATTTTTTAATTTTTATTTTTATTTTTATTTTTAAGTTTATTTTTTAATTTTAATTTTTGTTTTTTGGGTATTTGGGTTTTTGGTCTTATATATGTAATTAGTTATGATAAAAATGATAATTTTTGATATTAAATTTTAGATTATTGGTTTAATGGGTTTTAAGGGTTTTGTTTTTAATGGTTTGATGATAAAATTTGAATTGTTTTAATAAATTTATTTGTTTGTCAATTTGAAGAATAATTTAAAAATGATTTTAAAATGTTTTGTTATTTTTTATTTTTATTGTTATTTTTTATTTTTATTGTTATTTTTATTATTAGTTTGTTATTATTATTATATATATATTTTAATATTATATTTTTTGTAGTTTAATTTTTATGTGTTGGGTTTTGGAAAGATTTGGAAGGATTTTGGTTGAAAGGGTTTGGATTGAGTTGTTTTTGCTTTATATTATTTTGTTTAATTTTACTTTTATATGGAAATATGAAGAATAATAATTTTGGTTGTATTGATATAATATTTGTCTAATTTTTTATGTTGTAGTTCTGATGAAGACTGCTAGTACAGTCGAAACTGTAAAATATATAAATAAAGTTATTTGCTTAAAGTGTTGAAGGAGTATTGATGAATTTATAGTGCAAATGATATAAATGACCGTGTGTATTAATTATATAAATGTGTGTTATACATATATGTATTCTAATGCAAAAATAATATTTTTATTATAAACGTATAATTTTTTTATGTTTTTTTTATAAAAAAAACAGAAATAACTACTTATTCCTTACAGTGTATTTCGATAATTTTATCTACACTCAATCAACGCAGTTTGCTTCTATGCCATTATCTTCTTTGTTGAGTAAGTAAATATATTAAAATTATTTTTAATTTAAATTAAATGTTTAAATTAAATGATGAATTCTCATTTAAGAAGTTCTTATTAGTTTTTAGATAATCTATGCCTTGGATCTTCATCATATCATTTGTTAGATATAATTTCTTTTATAAGTTACATAAAGCTTACTTAAATTAGTGTGTGTTTATACAACATATTAACTACCCATAAATAGTCCCGAAGACCATTGTCATAAAATCAAATGCCTCACACTTTCCACCTTTAATAATATTTTTTCTCATTCCATCATGTTGAAGATATGTAATATAAATAATTTTTAATAGACAACAAATTAATTTAAAATAACTTCAAACCTCTTCATAAAAAGTGAGAGCAATAAGATACTGAATAATAAGATAGAAAAAACCCATAAAAAGATACAAATTGTGTCTAATTCTATTTTAGGTAGGCTTCAAAAGATGTATCACAGAGTGAGTGAGCTTTATGCCTGAATTAATGAGATGAATAATGGTAAAAATATGAATCATGTGTTAAAATGGGTGGTAGAAAAATACAAATCATTTTGCAATCCATAAAATCTGGCTTGAGACAGAGAATGTTAGGACTTCAAGCCATTAGGGCTGGCCTAACTGATAAATTGGAAGGGTCAAAACCTGAAACAAATAGCAGATTAGATCAAATAAAAAGAGATATGAAAAAATATCCAAATAAGTTAAAGATTAGATTAGACAACTTTCAGTATGAGTTGTCAAAAGGCTGTAAAGAACTGAAGAGTGAATTTGTTGAATGAAGCAAATTACAAACTAGTAATGGAATCAAATTTAAAAAAAAAGTGGGCATCATTTTTGAGTGATACATTTAGGTATATCCAAGAAATTAAGACTACATATCAGTACAAGTAAAAGAGAATATGTTACAATTGATAATTTTGAAGTTGAAAATAATGCACGTTATTTCAAGCCACAAGTCAATAAAAACAACGATGTTAGAATCAGTAATTCTTCTAGTAATGGAAGTTTAAGCTAGTTTAGTAAACAAAGGTTTTGTAGAAGAGGCTCATATAGTAAGTTTGAAAAATGATAAGCCACCTTACTTAGGCAATAATAATAAATTTTGAGGTTTATTTTTTGAAATAAAACTTTTAAGGTCTGAATGATTTTGTTACCATAAAATGACAGAAAATTTTTAATGATGGAAGAAAATGTCAGGCTGATGAAAAT
This sequence comes from Epiperipatus broadwayi, assembly GCA_028023455.1. Classification (NCBI taxonomy): domain Eukaryota; kingdom Metazoa; phylum Onychophora; class Udeonychophora; order Euonychophora; family Peripatidae; genus Epiperipatus; species Epiperipatus broadwayi. Next base: position 27,758 of record JAQFVV010001810.1, on the reverse strand, counting down.
TTAGGGCCATTACATAAGGTATAATTATGTCAATCTAAATTTGTTTAATTTGTGATATCCATGAGATATCTATTATAAGTATCTTAGTAAGGATGAAATTTGTAATCAAGTGATTTACCTTGAAAATTCTAGTTAGTTTAAAGGATCATATTTGCACACCCAAAATCTCAAATATGAGGAAAGGGTCTTATAATTCTAAAAACCCTATATCTTAATTAAAGAAGTTTATTCATGTTACATTCATTCAAATTTAGGTATTAAATCATGTAATATTGTAAGGTGGGGCAGTTCAATTGTTTAGATTATTTAATTAAAATAAGTAATAAATAAATAAATGATTAGCATACCTAAAAGGAAATAATGCAACCATAGATTATATAAATACAGATTAATTGAAAGGAATGGTTCTGCTTTTTATTTGATAAGTTTCATAAAAAAGAAGATCCTTCTGTCAGTTAATTACTGTTAAAAAAACATCAGTAAGAAATAAAGAAAATAGACAAAATAACAGTAATGTTAATAGGAAACTCACTCAAAAAGGAAAGGCTTAAGTTAATAATATACTATGCTAGTGATATATATATATAATTTTTTTTTCCAAGTGAGAGCAAGTGTAACAGTATCTATATTAGATTTAATAAATAGTACTGATTTACTATGTGCTCACAGACATTTTGAGTTATAAGAACTGCCCAAAACCCAGGTTGACATATCCAAGCAATAAATGATACGATCAATCTACACATTGTCATGATCTGACAGTTCGTTACAAAAAATTGCAAATTTCATCAATAATAAGAAAAAAAAACAATTTTCATATAGTTAGAAGAAATATAATCATGTGGTAAAAAATTACAAAATCACCAATTTTATCAACAATAGTAGAAAAAACAATTTTCGTACAGTTATAAGAAATCTAATTATGTGATTAAAAAATTAAAAGACAATTTTTGCAATTTTCATCGAGAATTAAAAATAAGAACTTGGTTTGATGAGATTTCTGCATCCTTCCACTTTTGTGTGTACACCAGCATTACAAAATTTCCATTTTCATCAATAATAAAAAAACTGTCATACAGTTATAAGATATCGAATCATGTGATTAAAAAATTAAAATGCAATTTTCACAGTTTTCATCATCATCATCAACAACAACAACAACAACAACAACAACAACAATAATAATAATAATAATAATAATAATAATAATAATAATAATAATAATAATAATAATAATAATAATAATAATAATAATAATAATAATAATAATAATAATAATAATAATAATAATAATAATAATAATAATAATAATAATAATAATAATAATAATAATAATAATAATAATAATAATAATAATAATAATAATAATAATAATAATAATAATAATAATAATAATAATAATAATAATAATAAAAAACAAATTTAAGCAATAATTATAAAACTAAAATGCATTTTTTTTGTAGTTATACTTATGTAATTACATGACTAAAATAGGCAAGCAAATATTTTAAATTTATGTTTACTACTTTAAATTTAAGTTTGCTAGTTTATTAAGCAATCTACTCATGACAATCAAAAGGATATGCCCATATAAAGTAAAACATATTTTTACTAGCTTATAATTTGTAAAATATGAATTTAAAGTACTTACATGGAAAAAGTAAAGAAAAAACAAAAAAAATTAAAAAAAATATTAATTAAAAAACCACATGTTCAATAAACATAAGATTGATAGAATTCAAAATGGCCGTAACCATAACCGCATTCTCGATATTAAATGTTTATAACTTTTAAAATATGAATGCTTACAATTTTCAAATACTATAAGATTATAACTTATAAAATATGAATGTTAATAAATAATAATGGCACAAAGTGATGTAGTTTTCAGGATGGGAAAAGATGAGAAAAGCAAAAAAATTAAAAAAATACATTAAAAAAGTCACATGTTCAATAAACATAAAATTGATCAAACCTCATGCTAAGTTTGTTAGTTTATTAAGCAATCTATATCAATATTTCAAAAATCAAAAGGCTAAATTTATGATTGTTACTTTAAATTTAAATTTGTTAGTTTATTAAGCAACATACTCATAATAATCAAAAGGCAAAAACATATTATATTTAAGATTAATAGGATGTTTGTTTTTTCTTACCAGAAATTATTGGTTTGTTTCATATAGATAGTGTTTAAAATTTTGCTCCTAATATAGTAATGATATCTCTGTTGGTCATGTGAGAACCTTACCAGCTCTAGAAATTGAAAATTTGCAGTGATACATCTAACATTTGAAATTGATACAAATCTCTAGTTATTTACCTGCAAGTGACTTTTACCATCAACAAATGAACACAGCAACATATTTAAAGAAAATAATTAGATTTTATTATTGCTAATATAAAATACTGAAGTGCTGCTTTTCTTTTATTTCCGATTTAAAATAATACTTGGAGATAGATGATAATTACCAAAGAGAAGATCCACATTGAAATACATATGCTAGAAAGTAAAAAGAATAGTTACATAAATAAATAACAATTTGTTGACCATTTCAAATGTAAAATGTATTGACTTTTAAATAAGATAAACATTAATAATTTGTTCAATTTTTTGTTTTCCTTTAATTTTTCTGTTTAAGTACTTGAAATTCATATTTTAAAAATTATAAGCTAGTAAAAATAATATGCTTTATTTCATTTGGGCATATCCTTTTGATTGTCATGAGTAGATTGTTTAATAAACTAGCAAACTTAAATTTAAAGTAGCAAACATATATTTAAAATATTTCCACAACTTTTTAGTCATGTAATTACATAAGTGTAACTGTATAAATATTGCATTTTAGTTTTATAATTATTGCTTAAAATTGCTTAAAACTGTTAAAATTGCATTTTAATTTTTTAATCACCTAATTAGATTTCTTATAACTGTACAGACATTGTTTTATTTTTTATCATTCATGAAAATGGCGATTTTATAACAAATAGTTGGGTGTGATAATGTATAGATTGATCGATGTCATTTATTGCTTGCATGTGTCAACCTGGGTTTTGGGCAGTTCTTATAATTCAAAATGGCTGTGAACATATACTAAATCAATACCAAAAATGCATATATTTTGTTTTGTCATTTTTGTGCAAATTTATCTGTTTATTGTTTTTTTGGTTTATTAACTAATTACCATATAATTACTATGGAATATTTATCATAAAGCAATATAACTGTACATAAACTGGTGTTTTTTAAATTATTGATAAAATTTGCGATTTTGTATTTTTTTTCTCAACATAATCACATTTTTTATAACTGTATGAAAATTGTTTTTTTTTATTATTAATGATGAAAATAATGCTTTTATAATGAATGCCCTTTTTTATTATTGATAAAATTGGTGATTTGATAATTTTTTATCACATAATTACATTTCTTATAACTGTATGAAAATTGTTTTTTGTTATTATTAATGAAAGTGGTAATTTTATAATGAATGCTGTTTTTTATTACTGATGAAATTTGAATTTTTTATCATGCAATTACATTTCTTATATCTGTACAAAAATTGTTTTTTTTTTAATATTGATGAAAATGGTGATTTTGTAACAAATGGTTGGATCATGACAATGTGTAGATTGATCTATGTCATTTATCATTTGGATGTGTTAGCCTGGGTTTTGAGTGGTTCTTATAATTTAAAATGGCTGTGAGCACATACTAAATCAGTAAAAAAAGTGTATATATTTTGTTTTGTCATTTTTGTGAAAATTTATTTGTTTAATGTTTTTTGGCTTATTAACTAATTAGCATACAATTACTATGGAATATTTATCTTAAAGCATTATTAATTTTAAATAAATGTCGAAAGAAAACATAGTCATGATCCAAATTTTATTTAGTATAAACTAAGTCACATTATTTCCATGTGTGAATTTAATCAAAATAATAAAAAAAAACATACACATCTTTAGGAGTTCATTATATTAAATAATTGTTTAATTTTGTGTAAATTATTTAATATATTAAAAATAGTTTTCACTGAAACCCCAGAGTTGTAAATATCAATGTTTGGATGAGTGTGTATTCATCTACAAGATTGATATAAAAATAATCAAATAATATAACACAATGTTACATATTCTACAATCATTACAATAATACTTACATGAACACATAATAGAAAGTGTGCTATCATAAGATAGAAATAGAATTAAAAAACTTTACTTACTACTTGAATCAGTTGCTATACACTTCAGATATTTTTTTATATAAAGCATTCTAATAGTTCAAACTCCAATGTTTGGTTAAAGGACTGAGAAATAGAAAAGGGTCTGGTTGCTGACCCTTTACAAAGTTATGCTCATATCTATTTGTTGAGATTACATCTCTTACTCAGCAAAAATAAACATAATCTTATTAACAATCCTGTAAATAAAATTTTCTTTGAGAAATTATAGTTATAGGTAGTTGTATTCAAATTTTAAAATGATTCTACTATTTCTGAAGAAAAATACCTAGGGAGCAATTGTTTACTTCTCTGCAGATTAAACAAATGTGAATTTTTAGAAGTATTACATAATCTTGCTAAAAGCACAAGAATAGGCAAATATGTTCAAGGCTAAATTACATCCTTAAAATAAATTGAATCACCTCTAATATCATACTTCATCACTTCTAGTAATCTTGAGACAAATGACTTTTCATGTGAACTTTAAAAGAAAAAATTTGAGTCAATAATTATACAGGATTTAATACTTTTTTATATTATTATTATTACACATGTATTTTTCCTTACATATTTAGAATTCCTAAGAGTCCTTACCAAACCAATAATGTAAAAGTTTTGAACACAACACTTTAAAGTTCTATTCACATATAAATATTCCTAATATATGTTTGAGAGAATGAAGAGACTGTTAGTTTACATATTCATATGTATTTTAATTTTCAGTGAAACAAATCAAAGGACTAACCATTGTTGAATTTAATCCTACTTAAGGGGTAACTTACAATTTTCTTCATCTCAATACCCATTTGGATTCATAAAAAAGATCTACGTTTGTTATTTATTTTCATTTGCTTGTAAATAAACTTTATGAATCAATTAAGAATTATTAAAAGTTAACTGACTTATTTTTTTTCTTTTTCATTTAAATCCTTATAAATAAAATATAAATAATTTCTTATTAACATAATTTGTATCTGTATTATTTATATATATGCTTACTAATTAAGACAAACTAGCTTAATTCATTATTACATTTACCTGAGATTATAAATTATCTAATTCTGTGAATGTATTTGAATCAATAAAATGTGCTTTTTTATTTTCATATATTATTGTGGAGCCTCATTTTCACTTTGTTAGTTCTTACCAAGATAAATAAAATTTAAACATCATAACAGTCTCATTATTTATGTAAAAGATTTTTACAGATTGACATCAAATTTATATTTTAATCACCCTGTATATTATTTTACAATATATAAAAATTTTCCTATATATATATTAATAGATATATTATTAAATAGAATAAAAACTTATTAAAGTTTTTGATTTCAGAGTATTTTGATGAAGACAAAAAGTAATATACATATGTATTTTGGCATCCCTTAAATTATTGAGAAAATTGGAAATGATAAAGTGTTTATCAATAATTTTTGGTTACTATCGTCAAGAGCAAGGATTATATATAAAGTTAAAAATGAGACTATATATATATACAATTTAAAACATGTAGCCAAGAGGTCATCACAGCTGCCTTTCAAGCAAGTAGTTGGTTGCAGACGGTTGTGGGTTCACGTCCCAGCTGATGCTATGACATATGAAAAAAAAAAGCATTACAAGGTCTGATTTTCATACTATAATATTTCTGATGAAATTATTTTTCCATTATTTTGATGCACTTATCCTCATAATTAAAATGTTAATCTTTCAATAGATACTTTTTTTGATTGCACATTCTAATTCATTATAATTTATGTTGGTCAATCAGTTTTCAGTGATAATAAGTTTTCTCTAATTTGACACAGCTTAATTTAATTTATTTATACAGTAGCATAGAAGGGATTCCAAATAATTTTAAGACATATATAGAGGCTATGGATAGGATGCTTTCTTATTTCCTCTAGAATCATATTTCAAATATGAACTCCCAATCTAAATAATGATTTTGTTCAGAGGTCCACTTAAAGATAATGCAGTAGTAGATATTTTTGTTCATAAAAATATGATATATATAAAATTTACTGCTACATAATGCTGGGCTGCTGTTTCAATTATAAGATAAAATGGATTAGTATCTGAGAACAACTTGTATCATTGTAACAATTAAAAAAAAGTTTGCTTGTCTATGAGTAAACTTTGTACTATCTGCATGTTTTTCTCAGTTGTTCAGTTTATTCAATTTGGTATAATTTAAGTATCTGTATCACAGTATTTTCTTTTACTAATATTATTTATCATAAGTTTATATTTTTAAAGTGACTCAAGATTTTAGAAGAACAATTTTATATCAAAGTGCAAATATTGTTTAAGGATGACATTATTATCTTATTGGATATTAATTCTTCCAATAAATAAACACTAGGCATTTAAATATTGATGACAAATATTTGTGAATATTTAAAAATAAATAAATAGATTGTAATTGTATAATCAACTGATCATAAATCTCAATTGACATTTCAGCATGGAGTAAAAAATGAGCTATGTTTATTTCAACAAAGCAAACTGAAAATTTTTAAATTTTTTTCAGCTAGGAATTGATTCAAAGAATGTATTCTAAATTTTATACAAAATTGTAACATAACATATCTATCCGGTTTTTGCCCGTCATTTAATTCACATATTACTAAATATTTGTCTTTCATTATTGCATTGTATCTAGAATGTTTTTTTTCTAAAATGTTTAAAACAATCCTCATTTTGCACATATTTATTAAACTCAATAGGGTACATTTTGAAACTTTTATAAATAGTCATTAAAACAAAACAGGCATATTCAGAAATATGCGTGCTATTTAACGTATTGCCATCAGTTTGCAGATTTATAAAATAAATATTCTTTACAACAAGGTGTTATTTAATCTGTAGTGTATTATTATTATTCCTGTTAGCAAATGTGACTTGAGTTGCTATCTAAGATTTTGCTGTTTTTTATTTAATAGAAATTATGTTTTTTGAAGAAAATTTAATAATATCTTACATTGTAAATTACTATCATTTTATGATGTAATAGCTCTTTTCAAAGAGATCTGGATTTTTATTTATTATGCATGCAAAATACGCAAATTCTGAAAGAGTCAAGTAGGACTTTAAGATAATAATAAATTGGACATTGTTTAGACCATATACATAAATGTATAAATACAGGTTTTTGTTAAATGAGATGCAGGTTTTTTTTTTAATTTTCTTAGTAACAATTATGAAAGAGTTTGATTTCTGTTGGCGCCTTTCAAAAGAATGAAAACTGAATTTCAATTTATAGTGATGTAATAATTTAACATTTTTATTATTGTTTTTTATAATTTTTCTACTTAGCTATTGCTAAATAAACTAGTAATAACGAAAATTGTATACGATTATTATTTTTTGTTATGCTTAAAATTTTGTCCAAATTTTCATCAAACAAACACACATTTTTTAAACATTATTTAATAATTCTTTCATTACAATGTCAGCTTTTATTAAAAAAAAAATCAGTCTTTTTATATATTCTTTTTTTTTCTTTTAAATTTTGATGTTTTTTTTTTTTTTTTTTAGGTGACATAGGAGGGCAACTTGGATTGTTTTTAGGAGTGAGTTTGTTTACACTTGTCGAATTTTTAAACTATATTGTAAATAAAATAATTAGAAAACTGGAATTAAAAGAAAAAAAGTCAAGCACTAATCTTACATGATCATAAAAAAGATTTTATTAAATATAACTCAAATGTAAAACAACCGGGGTAATATGTATATTATTTATTGTATTATTTGTAATTAAAATTTATATAAACATTTTATAAATTAAAAATATTCATTTTTTGTTCATATATATAATATTAATCCATATGATTACACGTTGTGAGTTTTACTATATCTGGATCGACTGCTGCAAAGTGACTAAAGTGGAATAAGAAAATAGAAATAAGAAGCATTCAAAATTTGTTTTCAATATTTAATGCTTTCCTGAATAACTTATATTGTTCAATGTTTGCTAACTTAACTTATTATTGTTTTCTGAATTTTAACATTGAATGTTCTTTTTGGGTAATTAAATTTTACATATTTTTTTTTATATTAGACACTTTTAGGTAAACAAAATGTGTGCCACTTTAATATTTCATAATAGTTGGTTAATAGATTTTTGTATACTTGATATATTTTTAACAATAATAAAATAATAAATATGAAAACAAAAACTAAACACTCTTTCTTATTTATACAGGTGATTCTTTCGAGCTAATAGCTTCAAATTTATAATGCAACAGCTTCCCACATAATCTCTGATATACAATAATTAATTCTTTATTCAAACAGCCTTAATAAATCATTAGTGTGAGCAGTGACTCACATTTATAGGACTCCTTTATTCACTGAAGAAAAAAAATCTCACGGAGAGAAGAAATAGAAGAAATACTAAGTAAATCATATTTTTAACAATAAAAATAAAAAAGCATCTTATAATATCTGTGCTTTATGGGTCACACAATAATATTTCAAGCATGCACTATTTAGTTCACAAGATTCATAAGACATATTACACTATTATAGATTTATTTATTTATTTAGATGATAAAAAGTACCTATGGTTAACTGATGATTAATCTGATTCTTAATACCATTTTTAATCTATAAAAACCAAATATATTGAACTTCTTCTTGGGTTTTATATGATAAGAATTTAATTAAAACTGCATATAGGTAAATCACAATAATGATAATGATGAAGCACCATCATTAAATAAACTTAAAGAAGGTAATAAGATGGCATTGTTTCTTCTCATATTATGGTAATCTCATATCTTTTAAATTAATTTTGAAAGGGAAATATATTTTTCTAAAGTTTAACAACTTCTTAATCATATAGAAAAGAAAACCTATCTTCACAGACATATCTTAATATTTAACTATTACTCAGCCACATTTTAAAAACAATAATGTTTCTTTAAATCTAATCTGGTAATCATGGGAAATCATATAATTTATTAATAATTCTGTAAATCTTTTTTCTATAAAATATTTATTATGACAGATTATACAATATCTGCATTTTATTGTGAAAGTAGAACATATATATTTAAACATCATTTTATTTTATTAAAAGGTTATAATTTCAGGCTAGTTGGAAACATTTATAATATATAAGTTGTTATTAATCTCAGCCATTTATCATGCCCTTAAATACTTAAATTTTTAGTATAGTAACAAATATAAATAATTTTTTTATAATACTCCTGGGTCTCATTTTATGCAGCTTATTTTAATGTGATTTTGAAGTTATGCGATTCATGTTTCTTCTTAATATCTTTTTATGCCGGTTTTCTTTTATGTAATGAAGTTCATATTTCACTATGTTTATTAGATATCAAGAAATTAAAATTATTAATAACTTATTTTGACATGAAATCCTTTTTTTTTCAAAAGTATAACATTATATTAGCAGCTAACATAAATATGGCCTGAAGCTGTATTTAAAATCTTAGGTTCTATGTAAATAACCTACTTATACTAATGAGTAAATAATAATAATAGATTTATATTTACATATAAAAATATCACAATAAATATTAAAAAAATTTAAACTTTTAAAATGTATTTTGTTAGATATAACAGAAATAAATACTCTTTTAGATTTTTTAAAATAAATAATGAAGATTTTGTTGATTTTGTAAACTGAAAATAATCTTTCTAATAATAATGTATAATCTTTTTGTTTTGATTGCGATCTCATTTTTTAGTATAGAAACAAAATGTGAACATTTAAAATGTATTTTAGTAGTAAACATAATGAAGATAAATTTATTATTTTCTGATAAGTAATAATGATTTAATCATAGATTTTATGTTGATGTGTGAGACAAAGAGAAACATCAGAAAATTCTGAAATTTAAGAGAGTTTGCTGCAATGAAAACCTCTTAAATTCCAATGAGAACTAAATATATGTCTGGATATCACGAGCTTTATAAACAATTAGTAAAATCATTGTCTCAAAGTTTAATCACTGATTACATTGTCTACAGAAAACCATTAACACAGAACCAGACTGAAAGTGGCACTAGTTGTACTTCCTCTTGTGACAAATCTGATTTCTTACTAGTTCACAAATGAACCACATATTGTCAAATAGCAATAATGATTAAAATATATATGAAAAAATGTAAAATTAAATACTGTAGCTAATAATAAAAGTAAAAAAAGTTCATCATTATAACAGTCAGGTTTAATCTGAGTCTTATTATATCTGATGTACAAGGGCACCACCAGGCCATTTGAACCTGGAAAATTTATATAATAGGCAGATACTTAAGTTAAGATCCAATTTTATTTTATTATAGACCATTAGCTTCAGTCACTAGCTTGCAGAGCAGCAGAGATAATGTATTCTTTATTTTTAAAGAAAGATAATAAAAAATAAGAATAAGCCACTTCCAGATTAACAATACACAGAAACATTTATTTTGTACATATATACAATTTAGAATTATTTTAGTATAATGTTTACTTTATAATTTGATTTACATTTTAACTTTTGATTTTATAAGTTTGCACAGAAGAATTCATTAATATTTTATTAAAGTGTCGAGTATGGATAGACTACATAGATGGCATTCAAAAAAGAAAATATTCTATATCCCTTATTTAACCTTATGCCAAAAGTTAACAATCAGACTAACACCAATCTATCTGATATATCGATGTATTCAATGCAGCATGAATACAACAGCACAATATCACACTGTCAGAAATATACATATGAACAGCACAGTTATCGAGAAGAAATGTTTCTCATCCAGTACAGGAATACTTCATCTGTCTGGCAAGAAGAACAATAAAAAAGAAAACTCCATAGGAAGGGATTGTGGTCCTTTTTGCCATCTTACTATCTCATTCCATAGGCTAAAGGGGTGATCCAAGGAGCAAAGAATACCATCTGTTTCTGATGGTTAATAAGAAATGGGACTTATTTTGCCCAAATGCATCATATAATGTGATCCTGCATGGAGCGGATCTTCATGCTACATTTACTAATTATACCAATACATCCAATCCATTGACCCAATCTAACTGCAAAACAACCTAAGATTTACCTTCTTTTAAACTAACATAACTTTATGAATCTATGCAGCCATTCACGCCCAACTTAAATTTAACATGATTTAATAAAAAGTTTTAGCTTAATGTGAAAAAACAAACAAACATAATAAACACTTAAAAGAATGGAAAAAAATAAATTAATGGAAATGATTTTTTAAAAAAAAATACATTTAATAAAAATAATTATTAATAAATAATTTAGTTTGGTCAGATAGGAATTTCTATTTCTATTTAAATACTGGGAAAGTTTTATAGTAAAGTTCATTAGTTATATAAAGTTCTTATAGTTTTAAAGGAGTAAGTCCATACTTTTTAGTTGCTTGTAATTTGGATCCCTTTGTTTCTAATTTTCACATGGCCCTGGGGAAACTGGTATGCTGTTTTCCATGCTATTGGTATTTACCCAGAGGTCCTTTGCTGTAGCTGGTATAGTTCTTTGCAGGATTTTATTGCAGAATCCTGATGTCCTGAGGTCTGCAATATAGAAAAATGATATTACATTTCTTTTTTTAGAAAAACTGAAGGGATTGAAAGTGTGTCTTTTCAATCCTTTTTTCTTCAACTATCCCAGACTTAACACATATAGCACACGTAATAAATTATTTCAAATCTTTTCTTTTTTATATTAAAATTGCGGATTGACTGGACGTGATGTCATGATGATGATGAGCCTTTTGCTGTGGTTCTTTTTCTGAGGGATTTTTTATTGGATATTCTGTTCTTATTGTTTTTCTCTCCTATCTGACCTTTAATTATAAATTTTGAGTGCCCTAGGGCTAGTTCACTTAAGACTAATTAAATATAATCATTTCCATTTTTAGCCTTTTTACACAATAAAATTAATTATTTTACATTTTTAAAGATATATTTTTATCTTTAAATCTTTAAGTTTTTTCTTAAAATTTAGTTTTGAAATACTTTTTTCTTTTTTAATGAAGTTTTCTTTTAATAATTTTCCATCTGTGCTATTTTATACATATACGAGTTTAGATGACTTTTAATTTTCAATTTTTAATTTTTAAAAAAGTTTTTATTTGCAAACTTTTTATTTTTAAATTCTAATTTTATTTAAAATAATGAAACACCATGTGTGCCCATTACATCGTGTATCAATTTTTTTTTAAATATTTGACATTTTTTATTAGTCATACTTTATTTCTTTATTTTTTTAATGTGAATTTTAAAATAATTTTTCCTTATTGCTTTACTTTTATGCAATTTCTGAAAATTACTGAACCTATCCCCTATTTTTCAAGGTAAGTTAAGTCTATTTTTGTGTGATTTTTTTTAATGTGGTTTTTTTTCGGAACTTATCTACTGCATAAAACGAGACCTAGGTGTAAATGTTTTTTATTTATTATGCCAATACTAAAACATTAAAAATAAATAAAGATATTTTTTTCATGTTAAATGCTTTTAGTTATGTGTGTGCTAAAAAGCAAAAAAAATTGTTTCCTCAACGACAAATGAGATTTTTAAACATAATTTGAAATAAAAGCATAGGAGACCCAAAAATTAATTAAATCAATCCTTTGTTATGAAAAATAGGGACTGACTTAATTAATTTCAGGATTCCTCATGTTGTTAAAAAACAATTATTTTTTTTACTTTTTAGTGCACACATAACTAAAAGCATTTAATATGAAAAAAATATCTCTATTTATTTTTAATGTTTTAGTATTGGCATAATAAATAAAAAATGTATAAAAATATTATATTTCAAATCAACTTGATATTTATAGTTTATATATATACTGAACCATATTAAAATATATATATATATATATATATATATATAGTTTATATATATACTGAACCATATTAAAATACATATAGTTCATGAGTGTTTTAGCATTTGTAATATTTAAAAAACTAAAAAAAAGTAAAATTTAAAGATGTTCAAAAGATGCAATTTGGTTTTCTCTTTTTGGTTAGTATGATTTATTCTTGGAAACTCACAATGAAAGTTCTTTTTGTTTCATATTTATCTATTTCATTTAATTAAAATTGGAAAGAATGTAAGTGCATACAGATTGTTTATTCAGATAAATAAAAGAAAGACATTTTTCTAATTAAAGATGGCCAAAATATTTATAAAAAAGACTTTGTAACTAAAAACTAATAAAAAATGTACAAGATTATTAACTTTTATTTTTAATAAAACAAAAAATAAAGATCTATGCACAGAAGTCTAAAAACTGTCCCAAGGCTATAACAATGGCAGAAAAACTTCAAGCCAGATCTTGTCTTGTCTGGTGCTGGCAGTTTCCATGGGTCCAGGATGCAGAGAACATTCTGGACTATTCTATAATGAAATAAACTATTATGCAGGATTAGAACTGCACCATTTGTGGACACTTTCTTTCATCTTAGAGTTCACCCCAAAAAGCCTTAGAGTCTAGCCATAAAGTGGACCAGGAATGTAAAAATATCATCAAACTAAATTCACAATGAGCTCTTTCATCCCAAGAAAACCATGCATGGAATAATATATTAATATACAATCTACATAGACCCACACATCTTAATGGCAAGATATTATTCATACCCTGATTTGTGGCTAAATTAAATGTTTGCAAACTAACTTTAATTATGAAGTTTCTAATACCAAAATAGACATTTACTGTTTTGTTATTTAAGGAACATTATAGAAGAAACTTAAGAAATTTATAAAACCTTTAATTATTTGATTAATATTATTATCTGGTTGATATTCTTTATAATTTTGATAATAATTTACTGCTTAAATATTTTAATTTGTTATAACAAAATATCTTTAATATCAACTTTTCATTGTGCATTCTTAATGTTAGTTATTAGCTTTATTGTTAGCTAATTTTATGAGGAATGTATAAATTACCTCTGCTAATATTCTTGTTTAGTTAAACCCTGAAAAAATTTCATATATAATATTAAAATGACAATAAATCAAATCCTGATCTTTTAATTATTTGCTTCATAAGTTACAATGTGCTTCACATAGAATCAGTGAGTCTACCAACTCTGGCACTCTCTGAAATAAATAAAAAACTGATTCTGCCTGCAATTTAAATTGTAAATAATGTTAGATAATTAATTAGGAAATAGAACTATGTTCTTGAAATATTAAAACTTATAAATGAACTGAATCTTCTATTTCTATAGTTTCAATAACTTGCATTTTATGGTGTGTAAAATAAAAGCCTAAATCCAACTGTGAACATTACGATGGCATAACAAATGTGAGACTCGAAATCCACAGTCAGAGAATAAATGAGAGTTTGACATGTAAAAGAAAAAAAAGTTATGGCATAAGATTTATGTTTTTTTTGTAAAAAAGAAACAAAATAGTTATTCAATAAAACAAAATAAAATTTATATGTCTATAAAAACATGATTGCCACTGATGTAAATTTTAATTCACAGTGTCAAATGGGTAGGTGGATACTGGAGAGAGGAAACATCATAGCCCTGAGTCCTTACACCCTAGTATGTAACATATGATCATTCTTTAATGCCTATCAGTCTTATACATGCAGGATCTCAGGAAAAAGAGACAGACTGAGTCACCATGAACCTACAAGTCTCAAAAGAATGAGTAATGCTCCAATGTGGCTAGACTTGGTGTCTTATCATTAGTCTTCCATGTGTGTGGTAGTAATACCAGTGAATGTAAAAAAATTCCTTATTCCTGTCATGTTAGTCCATAAAACATGAATTTTAAAGCCACACCCACTTGTGACTGGTCTATAGAAATATATCAGTAACACTAATACATAAGAACAACTTTTAAATTTGATATTAAAATATTCAAAATTTCCCTACCCACTCATCCAGATTTAAGAACCTAGCTCACCTACACAAAATATTATAGTGACCTATTGCTTTGATAGTGATTTAGAAAAATATACCAGCTTTAACAAATTATATTGGATTTAAATTTGTTAAACCTTAATTTTAAATTGTATTCTAACTTAATTCATAAATGTGATTACAAGAGTTTACAAACAAACATCAAACATATATTGTAACTTAAATAAACACATTAAAAAATATACTTAACAATTCTACTTTACCTTTTAATTAACATGATAACTAAAAATAATAATACCTACATTTGTTATCAATGGTGTTGCTAATACATCTGTAATCAATAATTGTTCTCATTTTGTTTCTAATATTTAATAGCATAGATTTAAATATTATTCTCCCAAACAATAATTAACTTACTTCTAAAATACATATTTGCACTGGCATATATAATAAAATGATTAAACTCAAAATTATAAATTTTGATGAAAAAAATGTACAAAGTAATGCTTAAAAAGTGAATTCATAAAATATTAATAACATATTTTATAGAGTATAATTGTCATAGCTTATTCTTTTGTGTTCTTCAATAATTTTCAATTCAGTGACTATTTTGTCTAGAAATTATCATTTAATTTATCAACTTATAATCAATATTATAAAATTATAAAATATTTTATTATTTAAAAGAAATCATACATTATTTAAACAGTGACTCAAATAATTTTTAAAGTGCAGCAGAAGATTTTTATTTTTTTTATTTCTTAATTCTAAAAGAGGAAAAAAGATCAATGGAACTGATTGTATTTCACTTTTTTTTTTTTTTTTATAAAAGTAGACATTTTGAACAAATCCAGATAATTATTGATATAATTTTAGAAAATTTATATAAAATAAAATTTTATTAGAACGTATCACATAAATATAAAACAAAAGTTTAAATTTCACATTTCTTTATTTCACTAACTTGAATTTGTGTTTGGGATTCAGTTAATTTTTTTATATGAGTGATTAAATAGGAAAAAAAACATTGTAGACAATATTCTAAAAGTGTTTTTTTTTTTAATTTAAAAAGATTAAATTTTTTTAAAATATTAAAAAAAATATTCTCCAAGTCAATGTTAAAATATAAATTTTAAATAACAATTTTGACAAGTATTCTATAAGGTTCTTCATTTAGTTTTTATTTTATGAAAATGCTTTATTTAATTTGTATAGAGTATTAGGTTTTCTTTTCCAAATGGAATGCAGCTGGAAATGACATGCCAATATTTTTTATAGTTTTCCATAATATGCAATTGCTTATTCATAATGAAATTTGATTAATAAATGATTATTATCTGATTTTTTAGAAAATAATTATCATTTGAATTATTTACAGGAAAAAAAAAAAACATTACCTGCCATTGTTTTGAAATGATCTTTAAGGAATAATTGAATTTCAACTTAAGATAAAAAAAAAATCAAGATATTCTTTCTTTTATGGGTGTCAACACATTTTGTGAGTATGATCCTCCCATCAATTTTGTTTGCCCATTTTTGTAATTACAACTTATATTATTTTAGAAACCATTTATTACAATGTAAATAATAAATTGCAAAATAAAAAACAAACATTGAAAACACTTCCAAATTTTTTTCCAAAACACTAATTTACTACCTGCATATTTCTCTGACTTTAAAGTCGTAAATAATTATTTATCTCCCACGGTCTTTGCTCTACAATAAGAATTGGCATCGGTTTGCATTCTAAGAATAGAAATATAATTTAATATAATTACTTAAAGTAAATAAAGTGTGTGTACAAGTAAAGATATTTTATAAACATAAATAACACATACAATATTTATTTAAACATTGTATTTAAATGCAAAGACGTTAAATAATTAAAATATTTGGAATTTTTAATTGAAGAAAAAATTAAAATACTTTATGTATTTAAATACAATATCCATTGAAATCAGCGATTCTATTAATTAAAGGGCTTTAAAACTTTTCAAAGAATTTCCTATTTATAATTTAGAAGTTTTTGGCAAATGAAATATACTGTTTCAATATACATATAAATCATTTGTGCAATTAATATATTATAGAGCTATATCTTATATTATTACACATGATAACATTTGTCAGTTTATATATATATTAGCGAAATTTTGTATTTGTAAACTATGAGAATGACAGATCATTATTTTAATATAGGAAAGATGAAATATATGCTATTGTTAAACTAACGCTTCTATTAATTAACCAGCAAATACTTCTAATGTGATCATTAAAGCAAAATTACTCCCTCCCCTTTCTCTCTCGCGATATATTATGAATTATGGCAATGATTATATATGTAATAATTAATGTGCCCAGAGTAAAGAACTAAACAGAAAGCAAAGTTATTGGGTCATTGCAATAAATGAACTGGAGGGATACTTAAAAGATTTATAATTTATAAAATTGAAGCAACACTGCAATAAATTATATTTATAATAATTAAATACTTTTAATAATTATATGTACGATATTTTTCCACTACTAATGTATACCTACATTAAATATTTTCATGAAATAATTGAAAATGGAGAAATTTTCATGTAAAAAGTTAACCACTGCCTAAAACTGACAGTCCTGGAAATAATAAACTTGCTTTACTAGCTAACTACAGCTTTTAGTCAATGATCCCCATTTATTTCAATGCCTAATATCATATAAGGAACATAAACTCCGATATTTTTTTATAAATATGGTGGCTTTAAAGAAGTATATCTTTGTGAAATTCAGGGAATAATAAATCATATTTCCTTTAATGCTATATAAATGGTAAATAAAATAATTTCATAAATTAAATAAGATGTAATAATAAGTCATCGTAATTTCAGAATATTTGTAATTGAAATTGAAGAACTACCTTCCATTTGAGTTATATGTTGCTGAAAATCAAGAAAAGCTAGAATGATATCATTCTGTCTTTAATTAAGGTGTAAATAAATGGAAGCAGGGAATTTCCCTACAAGGCACTTAACAACTATCATAAATAAAGAATTATGAAAAATGCAATAGAACGTGGTTGTTTCAAACATTTAATGCATACAATGCAATACTGTACAATAAAATTAGAAGAAATTCTGATCGTCGTGAAAATATTTATTTTTGCTAGGTGATGCATATATATGACCAAATATTTAGTAAATAAATACATATAATTTTAACTAAATAAAAAAAATACCAAGTTAAATTTAATAAATAAATAAATTTATTGATACAAATTGTCACAAAGACTGAATCATTTTTATTATAAAAAAACAATTACAAAAAAAAAAAAAGAAGTCTTGCGTTGTTAGCCGAGAGGTATCGCAGCTGCCATGCAAGCAAGTAGTTGGTTGCAGATGGTTGTGGGTTCGCGTCCCGGCCGATGCTATGACACATGGAAAAAAAAAAAAAATCTTATTTACTTTATTTTCCAAAAGAAAAGAAAATTGCTATAAACAAAGCATATGTTTGTCTGCATGTGAAAAGATAATAGCAGGAAGTTACTTAATCGCTTTAGGACTTTAGATCTTTATCTATGCTCATGATTAAAAAAAACAACAACTATTTAGATACATTCGTAAATGAATTTTTTTCTAAAGAAAAATAAACTTTGGAATTTAGAAAATAATTAAAAGTATATTTTAGAGAACAATAAAAATCTATATAAAATACAATAAATCTTCCCATCACTTTGACATCGATTACTTTTATTTTTAGCATTGCCAGTGAGTCTTGATTAGTGCTTATTTTTAAAAATAGTTTGTGTGCGATTATGTTAAATATACACTGTATATATTTCTGTTTTGGTGAATTTTTTTTCATTCTTATTAATTAAAAACGTGAATGAGAAATGAAAAATCAGCAGTGTTGATACAACTAGAAAGAAATCAAAATCTCATAAACCCCAAACAGTTGAGACAAAAATGAATATAATTAGATGTTCTGAAAATGGTGAATCTTTTACTTCAATCGCACATTCATGTAATTTGAACTGATCAAGAATATATACAATTGTGAAAAACAAGAACAAAATTAAGGAATATGTTAAAAATTGCGGAAATATTTTTTTCAAAGATTGTTTCAAAAAGACATGGCAGAATAATGGATGAAATGAAAAATCTTTGATTTTATGGATTGAAGATCAACATCAAAACGGCATCCCAGTGAGTTTATCAATTATTCAAGCTAAGACTCTTAGTTTGCAAGAAGATTGGAAGAAAGAATTAAAAAAAGACTGCTGTTGAATTTGTAGCAAGCAATGACTGGTTTCACAAATTTAAAATGAGACATTCTTTATATAATATTAAATGTACTAGGCAAGGTGCCAATGCAAATAAGAAAGGTGCCAGTGCAAATAAGAAAGCTGCCAGTGAATTTATTTCCACTTTCTCTAATATCACTAAAGATGGAGATTATTTTCCATGCACAGTCTTCAATGTAGATGAGACAGGATTATCTTGAAAAAAGATACCTGCATGTACATATTTAGCAAAGGAAGAATCAGTTGCACATGGGCATAAACCTTCTAAAAACAGATTAACATTGATTCTTGAAGGCAATTTAGCTGGTGATTTTAAATTGAAACCAATGCTAATTTATCAGACAGAAAATCCTAGAGCATTGAAAATAAAAAATAAAAGAATGCTTCCAGTCATTTGGAAATCAAATCCTAAAGCCTGGGTTACTGCACAGCTTTTTAAAGAATGGTTCTCACATTATTTTGTGCCTTTTATTAGGCAATATTGTAGTGAGAATAATTTACCATTTAAAACACTATTGCTCTTAGACCATTCTCCTGGACATCCAAAATCCCTGCAAAATTTATATCCAGAAGTTAATGTTCTGTTTATCCCTCCCAAAACACAAGTGCAATACAATCTATGGACCAAATGGTGGTAATTATTTTTAAGCAATATTATATGAGAATATTAATGACTCACGCAATCAAGGCAATTGACAAGGAAGGTGGACCTACACTAAGAGATTTTTG
This sequence comes from Epiperipatus broadwayi, assembly GCA_028023455.1. Taxonomy (NCBI): domain Eukaryota; kingdom Metazoa; phylum Onychophora; class Udeonychophora; order Euonychophora; family Peripatidae; genus Epiperipatus; species Epiperipatus broadwayi. The sequence goes on along the minus strand of JAQFVV010001810.1, from coordinate 7,657 downwards.
GAAAAGTTATAATATACGGAATGCACTGAATACTATTGGGGATGCATGAGCTGAAATAAGAGAGTCAACAATGAAAGGTTGATGAAAAAATATATCCACAAATGATGAATGCTTCTATGAACATTGAAGAAACTCCTGAATATATTACAACTGAAATAGTCAATATAATGAATTAAATTTAGATGTCACTGATGAAACTATTGATGAGTTAATACAATCTCACTCAAAACCTCTGTCAAATGAAGACTTGATTAAACAAGAGATAAATGAAAAACAAAATAAAGAAGAACCTGATAATGAACTTATTGTTAATGTGACAATCAAGAATATGAATGAAGCCTTCATGCATTTTGACAAATTTTTGACCATCATAGAAGAATGTGATCATAATGGAGGGATGTACAAAGAGCAATAAAAAAAGACACAGAATGCTACAGAATTCTTTATCAAGAAAAGAAAAAGAATATTATTCAATTAACACTTGATAAATTTGTAAACAAAACTCCAGATACTAATCAATAGAAAATAAATATTGTATTTTGAAAAGCCTTTTTTTTTTTGCAGATGTCTACTCTACTTTCAAAAAATTTCAACTTCCAGACACACATCAGGAAGCAATTAAGTTTGTAATTAGGAGCTGTCTGTATATGGCATAAATGTGGATATATATTAATAAAATCTAATAAATGAGATTGTCTTATTATATGCATATAGTTTGCTTAAAGGTAGTTAAACATATAACCTAATGGGTTCTTACGGATAATTCAACTGATGACGTATTACCCTGAAGGCATATCAGTCTGATGTTGTGATTTTTAAGATAATGTCTCCAAGTGATCTGCGGACACATGTAATCACTAAAATGTGTCCGCAGATCACATGAACACAGTATGTTAAAAATTGCAAGATTAGACTGATATGCCTTCAGGGTAATATGTCATTGGTTGAATTATCAAAAAATAAAAAAAAGTGCTGCAGGTCACATGATAAAAACATAAAAATTAAAAAATCTGATGCAGGTCACGTGATAAAATACAAAAATAAAAAAAAAATGTATATATTAAAGCAAAAAAAAAAAAACAGGGTAATACAGTCACATGATTTTTTAGATGGCTAATTGGAATGGCGGGCAGATAACGAACACCTCCATGTTTCTTGGTCCTGAAAAAAAAATACAAAAATTTACATGCATGAAATAGTATATACATACAAAATAAGGTCAATACAAAATATAAAAAAATGTGCAAATAATTTTTTTTTTTTGTAAATTGAAAATAAACAGCTAGATAAAAAACACGCGATTTAATGCAAATCTGGCTTAGTACTTTTACATGCATTTGGTAATTTTAAGAACGTACTTATTTATTAACAAAAATTTTTTGTAAATTAAAAAAAAAAACAATAAAAAACTCTTTACCCAAATAAATGCGAATCTGGCATTAATTTTAAAAACGTACTGTACATTGCAAATTTGATTTAAAAAAATATTGAAAAATGTGTTATCACATGCTGTACTTTTACATGCATTTGGTAGTTTTAAAAACGTACTGTACATTGCAAATTTGATTTAAAAAATTATTGAAAATTATTTACAAATTAAATGTAATTAAGTGGAAGTTTGATAAGTGTAGAAATATTAACAAAAATTTTTTGTAAATTTAAAATAAACAGTAAAATAAAAAACACTTTTCCCGAATTAATGCGAATCTGGCATTAATGGCGATCTTGGAGATAAATGTGTTATCACATGCCATACTTTTACATGCATTTGGTAATTTTAAAAAGGTACTGTATTCTGCTAATTTGATTTAAAAAATTATTGAAAATTATTTACAAACTAAACGTAATTAAGTGGAAGTTTGATAAGTGTAAAAATATTAACAAAATTTTTTTGTAAATTTAAAATAAACAGATAAATAAAAAACACTTTGCCCGAATTAATGCGAATCTGTCATTAATGGCGATCTTGAAGAAAACATGTTATCACATGCTGTACTTTTACATGCATTTGGTAATTTTAAAAAGGTACTGTATATTGCTAATTTGATTAAAAAAATTATTCACCAAAATTATTTACAAATTAAATGTAATTAAGTGGAAGTTTGATAAGTGTAGAAATATTAACAAAAAATTTTTGTACATTTAAAATAAAGATTTAATGCGAATATAGCATTAATGGTGACCTTACTTTTACATGCATTTGGATTACTTATTATCTATATTCAATAATATAATTAATTATAAAATTATAATTATTAGAAAAAAAATTAAAATTACTTACAAATAGCATTCACTGTGGAGGACTGAATTAGAATATATGTTTCAAAATTGCAGTGAAAGGATCAGCTTTATATAATTGCCTCCACATAAACTCACTCAAATATGAGTCCAGGTGCTGATGTGCTGTCCCTCTGTGTTTTTGACCAAACCCCACAACCTTTCAATATTTTGTGTATGTATGCCAGTTGTGGGGTCTATGAAGTTGTATGTGTGATTAACATGATGGTGTTCATATCCAGCCTCAGCTAACTCTTGCTCTTATATCCCTTCCAGCAATCGTTGTAGATAGTTGAGCCTTTGTGTACATTTTGCAAAATTTCTTGCATGAGAGTAGACACACTTCTATCTCGAATGGCTACAATAAACCATTCGTCAGTCTCTCTGCATATGCCACCAAATAGCCATTGCTGTGGTAGGCCTCTTCCAGCATTGTTCTTCCATTTTGTGAAGAGGCTTTCGTCACTTTCTACGATTGTGTTGGGACCTCCGATTTTTCGCCTTTCATTTCTTAACAATCTCCAGGTACAAACTTTGCAGAGGTAGTTGTTCCAATCGATAACAGTTTTGTCTGAAATATTCAATTCCTCCACACAAAATATTATGGATGTTAATTGTTTGGACCAACTGTAGATAAAATGTATAGTGGTCATGAAAGTCATTTTGTAGCCAATTAATCACATGCCTTTTCTCATTGTGATTTGGGATAGACAATCTTTCAAATTGCATCGCCATTGTTTCACCAAATTGGGTCCCAAATTGTGAACATACTTTTTCATTTCATGACCATTTTGACACAATTTCCTTTTGGGGAGAATCCCGCGGTCTTGTAAGAAGATGATTGCTTCTTCCTCAGTACTCGGTAAATTAAATAATGTTGTTGTAGCTTCAGCCATCATAAACGCAAATAATGCAAATATCTCAAAGTAGAAGAGCTCCAAAAAGTAACTGTGATGCCGTGGATAGCAAAATCACAATGGACAGAAAAATAAAAAAATTTCCCAAACCTCTCTCCGAATTTTAAATCTCGTGGGTAAAAAAAAAATTGACTCTCTGGTGGATTAATCATGCCAGTCACTTGGTTGCCATGACAATGTTGTCATGCAAAAATCGCCAATGTCTACCAGAAGGAAAATCAGTAAGTGTAATACGTCATCGGTTGAATTATCTGTTCTTACAGATAATTCAACCGATGACATATTACCCTGAAGGCATATCAGTCTGATGTTGTGATTTTTAAGATAACATCTCCAAGTGATCTGCGGACACATGTAATCACTAAAATGTATCCGCAGATCATGTGAACATGGTACGTTAAAAATCACAAGATTAGACTGATATACTTTTTCATTTCATGACCATTTTGACACAATTTCCTTTTGGGGAGAAGTCCACGGTCTTGTAAGAAGATGATTGCTTCTTTCTCCATACTCAGTAAATTAAATAATGTTGTTGTAACTTCAGCCATCATAAATGCAAATAACACAAATATCTCAAAGTAGAAGAGCTCAAAAAAGTAACTGTGATGCCGTGGATAGCAAAATCACAATAAACAGAAAAATCAAAAAATTTCCCAAACCTCTCTCCGAATTTTAAATCTTGCAGGTAAAAAAAAATTGACTCTCTGATGGATTAATCACGCCAGTCACTTGGTTGCCATGACAACATTGTCATGCAAAAATCACCGATGTCTACTGGAAGGGAAATCGATCAGTGTAATACGTCATCGGTTGAATTATCTGTAACTACCACTTAATTTTAACATAAAGTATTAAATATGTTTGCAAGATTTATTTTAATAAACTAATTATCAGTATTAATAATACTAAGCATATGAGCAATTAATTAAATAATTACCCTCAAGGAACTTTAATATAATGGTAGGTGTCATTTTGCTTATAATCAATTATTTTTACAAGTCACTTAAAAAAAAATTAAGTACATTAATCTGCAAAGTATCTTTTGCTGCAATAATACAAAATGTTTTAAAATAATAACCATATATTTAAAGATCATATATTCTGTGCTTACAAAACATAAAATAAATAAGTCCTTTTAAATTTTAAAACATATTATTCCATGATTTAAATATTATTTCAAATAAATAAATAAATTAATAATAAAGTATATTAAAAAATTAAATGGCAATCATTTTTTTTAATGCATACATACATTTATTAAAATATGCACACATATTGTAAGGATATATGAAAATATATGCTTAATCATATGATAATAATAATTTATATTAAATATATATTTTAGTTACTTTCAGATCTTCATTTGGAAATTTGGAAGAGAGCTAAAAATAAGTATTTATTAAAAACAAAATATTAATACAATTTTTAAAGAACTAAACAATAAACATGGAGATATTCAGCAAAGCTTGAAAATTCTTTAGCAATTCTATTGTGATTAATTTAACTAAAAAAAATAAAGCACTGTAAATAATTATTATTGTTCATATAATTATTACTATCACTGAAAAGAGTTTTTTTAAAAAACTGAAATGTTTATACACTAATTAAAAGGTTTTCTTTTAAAATTTTAATAGTAACTAATGATTTGTTTTTAGGTAGTGTTTGGTTAGCTGTACCCCAGCCGCTAGAGGCGCTGTTTCTGTATAAACATAAAGAAATATCCAGAGAAGGGGCCAAAAAGCAGAAATACCTGTTGCAGCTGTTATGTGGCATGGTTCACCATGCCTATGCACAAGAACCTTCCACAAGCCAGCTGGCAGCAAAACTACACACCTGGTGGCACTGGTTGCAATGCGTAAGCTATGTAGCTTACATCATCTGCTGTGGCCGTAAACAGATCTAGGTAAACAGATCTAGCTTAACGTCATCTGCTACACCAATATTGTAGCCCACTACATGGGTGGCCTTATTTCTCCACATTGCACATGGAAAAACTATGCAAAATAATGCCTGCTTGATTTGTTTATGTCCATACTACTTAAAACATGGATGCCCTATAATGTACAGGTGTGATTAAATTTAGAAGCCACGATTATTTAAATATGTGTTCCCACTTAATGTTGTTACATTCTATTTCACCATTTAATAAATCGATGTATTTTAAAATTATTTATTTTTAAAAATCGAACTTTTTTTTTTAATTATTTACTCTAAAAGTGGTTTTTTTTAAAAAAATCAGTCCGTGTTTTTTTTTCCTACGGCAGTATTGCTTTCAAAACTATTATTTTAAAACATGATTGTTTGTAAAACTTTTTTTTTTACACTTTCAAATATTATTTAAAATAAGTTTTAAACTAATGCAAATTATATTTTGGTTTATAGATCGATCTTTCAATTACTATTTCCCAACCCTGTTATTTTAAAAAGATTGAATTTGCGTGCTCTTACGTGCAAACAATAATTCGAAGATCTGCTTATCAATAAATATTTTTAAATTACTGGAGAAAAAAAAGCAAATCAAACTCTCCTTTAAATATATTAAAATATTTATTCAGTTCAAATTTAAAAGAAGTTTACAGTAAATAAGGTTTAAAGTAATACAAATTATATTTTGGTTTATAGATCGATCTTTCAATTACTATTTCCCAACTGTGTCAAAATTGGATGATCATTAAAAATTATATATGATCTTAATGGCCTAAAATTCAGAAGACTAATAGTACTGTCTTTGCCAGTGTGCTGTTTCTTTTTTTCATTGTTAAATTAGTAATATCACCACAGCTAGTAAAAGTAATGTTAGTTATTATAAGAGCTTAACAATAAGTTAATTTGTCTCATAATTACACTGTTACAAGTTTTTCTAATCTTGGTATAGGATATATCTAGATGAACGTCTAAATATTATGAAAGAATTTTGAAAAAAGTAAAGGCAATACTTTTTTAGTAGATACGTTCCAAGCTGAGGATTTATCAATGAAAGCTGAAATCTAATTAGAATTTTTGCAATAGTTCACTTTATTTACTTTATGATAGAACCATCAAAATGAGAGTCATGTGATGCTGGATACAGTTGAGAATTGATTAATCACTTGTTCAGTACTTGCAATAGCTAATGAATACATAATTATTTTTAATAATGGTAGAAAAAGTTTAATTAAATTTGCATATTAAAGTAAAACAAGATCATCATCATCAACTATTATCAATCCACTGCAGGATGAACTTCTCTCTAAGTTTAATCCACCTCCAATCTTTAGCTTCTCTTCTCCATATCACCCCTGCACACTTCTTTATTTCATCTATCCATCTCACATGTGGTGTCTTCCTGGGTCTTCTACAATCTTTTGGAATCCAGTTTAAGATTTCAATTGTCCATCTATTATCATCTCTTCTAGAAATATGTCCAGCCCAACTCCACTTTAATCTTTTAATTTTGTCAATAAAATCAGTTACACCTTATTGTTCTCTTACTGATATATTGCATTTTCGATCTCTTCTTGTTACTCCCAACATGCATCTCTCCATACTTTTTTGAGTGCTCTGAAGTCTGTATTGCTCTTCTATTAAGTGTCCAAGGCTCAAATTCGTAAGTGAGAACAGGTAAAACACATTTATTAAAAATCTTCCTTTACAAACACATAGGTATATTTCCTTTTAGTATCAAGTTATTTCTATCAAAAGCACTTCAACCAAGTTTAATTCTATGATTAATTTCATCCGTTATGTTTCCATCTGTATTAATAATCTGACCAAGGCGTTTGTAACTGTTAACTTCTTCTAACTCATTATAAACAATCTTTATTTTCATATTTTGAGAAAATCCATTAAACATTACTTTAGTCATTTTAACATTTGTCTTTAATCCTACTTTCATCTGATAACTACTGCAACATTTCCTGTAGATCTAGAGCATTATTAGCAAAAACAACTACATCATCTGAAAAATCTAAATGTCTTAAATAATCACCATTTACGACTTTCCCATTTTAATCCACAAAATACTTCTTGCAGCACTGCTGTAAAAAGTTTTGGAGATATTCAGTCACGCTGTCTTACACTCTTCTCAATGTTGACTTTCCCAGTATCATTTTCTAATCTAATTGTTGCTGTTGTATTTTTATAAATATTCTTTAAAATATGACAAATATCTTGGATCTATATCTTGATGATCCAATACTTTAATAACTGAAGAAAAGTTTATAAATTCAAATGCCTTTTCATAATTCACAAATCCAAAACATAATGGCAACTCATATTCATTTGTCTTTTCTATAACTTCTCTCAATCCCTGGGCATGATCTCATGTACTAAAACCACTTCTAAATCCAGCTTGTTCTCATGGTTGGTGGAAATCCAATGTTCTCTGTAGACGAGTTGTAATTATCTTGGTAAAAATTTTGTATATAACTGATAAAAGGCTGATAGGTCTGTAATTTCTGATATCTTCTTTATCACCTTTT
>JAQFVV010001809.1:0-45881 GCA_028023455.1 Epiperipatus broadwayi | reverse complement strand
TTTTTCTATATACATTTTTATGAGTACTTATATGTTTTGTCTTTGTCCATTTTGCTGCTGTGATTTCAGCTATATTCCATTTAGAGATTAAGATTGAATATTTTTATGTTTCATTTGGATGGAGAACTCTTCTTTTCTTCTGATGACTTACTTGTGATCAACTATTTAACAATAGTCATAACTGCATGATTCTCTTGAGGTTAAACATATTTTTTTATTTAATTAAATATATTAGTAATAAATACATTATTATTTCTGTTAGAGTTTTAGTAAATTAATATAAAGGACAGAAAAATATATAATTTATTAATATTAATTATTTTGTATAATCTTAATTACTCTCTTGCAGATGTATATATACTATGTATGATTACCCTCATTTTTTTACATCTATTTGAAAGTGAATTTTTACTAGGATCCTTCATATAGAGAGAAAATTTACAGTTTTGGAAATATCTTGGTAGTTTTTTAATTCTTTTTGATCTATGTGTTGTTTTTTTTCCATTACTAGTGGTGTAATTTCATGTAGATTTTCTTGATCATCTAGTCAGTTCATTATTTTTCTTGTTTTCTTGCTTACAGTCTCTATGCATTTCTAATGAATTATAATCAGTGTATAATTAATCTTGATATCTTATATGCATGTGGCATCCTGTATTCTCACAGTTAATAATTATTTTATGTATTAGAGATTACTGCATCGGGTATCCATTTTTGATTTGGGTACATCCTGTACAAAATTTAGATCTGATAGCAAATTTTCATGACTGGTCCAATTTCTTATATGAATAGTGATGCTCTTGTATCTGGCATATATATCCTTAATTTTCTTTCAGATATCATATTTGCAGGTCTTTTACCATGTATTGTAGTTAGTGGTGTATGGTAAACAAATATTTTTTATTAGCTATGTCGACTAATATGCTGAAATCATCACATTTTGTAGATGGTATTGTATGGTAAACAAATAACATTCTCATTAGCTATGTTGTCTAATCTATAATGAAACCTTTCTGTAACTTTCTTTTGACATCTTACATCATTTTTTCAATTTGTTCATTAGTTTCTGAGTGAAATGGAGGGATATAATATGTTCAATCACATTTTTTAATCATATTGATGACAAAATTCCTTGAATTATCTAACTGCAAATGCTGAACCATTGTTTGATATGATTGTTCTTGGAAATCCATAAATAGTAAATAACTTCCTCAAATGATTTGTCATAGTGGCAGAAACAATATTATTAACTGGGAATACCTTAGTCCATTTCATTCTTGCATGGTTAATGTGAATTCAATCTTAGGTTGTTATTTCTGCCAGAATCAGTTTCTGGTTTTAGTAGCATATTTAGGATAAACTAACATTGATGACAATTTCACACTTGGATCTCTATCCACCATATATATGATAATGTTATCATTTTCATGCAGACAATGTTTGAATGCCCACTGGGCAGTAGTTGCAATACTTCTTTGCAGCCTTGTTTCAGAATGAGCACTTTATTCCACATACAATACATCTGCCTTCTAGGGATAGCTCCTCATATTTATCCCATAGAGCTTGTTTCACCAATGATGGTTTGGATCATGGCCACTTCTTGAAAATTCAAGAGGTTAACCAGTCTGCAATCCTAATCAGTGATAATCACATGATTAAATTGTTTCAATGAAAAGCAAACCTTTGAAACAGAGAGTGTAAAATATAAAATTGTTTGAGAATAATGCCAACCAAGAAGCAGAATTCAGTAAGACATTAGCAATGTAATCACAAGCATAAGTCTTGCTGATATCCAATTATTCAAAGTATATGCTATTACTCTCAAAAATGGATCATATTGAAGTGGCATGTAAGCTTTAAAAAATATTATAAATAATAATAAAAATTATAATAATGATAACAACTTAAAGAAATGCAAGAAAAGTATAAATTTAATAATTTAAGTGATAATAGTAATTGGATTTATCCTAAAACTGAATCAACAGTTACAGATAGAAGTGATAATATAAATGTAAATAATATGGAAACAGAGAATTGGCCCTGCAGTTGCAAAGCAAATAATCATTGATGGAATCCCAATAATTCTAGAAATCTATTCTGGATCATCAGTATCTATAGTATCATTTAGGAGCAGGCAAAGAATAATTAAAAATCCATAATCAAATTGAAACTTAAGTCAAATTAACATTAATATGAGATGAGGTTTAAATGTTCAAATACCATTGATAATGTTAAAAAAAATATTTTAGGCCAAAATTGGTTCAAACTATTTGATTATGCAGTTATTCACATGATCCAAGTTAATAGAATTAGTAGTGAAAGCATTTAAAAAAAGAAAATCCCAAAAGTATTTGAACTAGGGAATGGAGTACACTTTGTACCATCTATCAAATGCCTTTAGATGCAAAAGTAGCCCTGATCATATACAAAGCAAAGATAATTGAGTTTTACTTTGAGTGAAAAGATCACACGAAAACAGAAAAGTTACAAAAGGAAGACATATTAAAATTATTGACTTATTCAGCTTGGACTACTCCAATCATTCCTATAATCAAGAATAATGGGAACATGATTATGTGGTAGCTATGAATGCACAGTAAATAAAGCAATATTTGTGACAATTTCACCATCTGTCAAGCATGTACTGGTGACTCTTGCTAGTGGGATAAGTATTCACAAAGATTTTGATCTCCATCAAGTTTACCTGCAACTGCCAATAAATAAAGAAATAGCTACAGTTCTTACTTGGAGATTAATCAACCATACCAGCAATCTTCCAAAGATTTGTGAACCAATTTCCTGCAGACATGTCTGGAGCAATACCTTATTTTGAGATTTCCTAATTATCATCCAAAGAAGACAATTAAGAAAACCAACAGGGATTTAAGAAACAAGTATTAAAATAAATTCAGATAAATGTTTATTTGAAGTAACCAAACTTGAATTTTTTCTGATTCAAAGTCAATGAAAAGGGATATTTCCATTAATAAATAAGGTCAAAGCCATTGCTCTATCAAAAGTTGATTACAATTACTCTCAAATAGTTTGAGAATTTTTAATCCTAATTGCAAGGGTTAAAAAATTCCAACAATATGTTTATGGTCAACATTTCAATCTTCAGACAGATCATCCCTTATTGGGAATACTCAGCTCCAATCGAGATGTACTTCAGCACATATTAAAATGTATGATCTGATCGGTTACCGTAATTAATGAGTATGACTTTAAATTAAAGCACATAAGGATATTCCACATGTAGATGCATTAAGCTGGCTGCTGCATAACAGACAATTTATCCTCATATGGAAAGTCCAGAGAAACCAATGATTAACATGATAGACTTAATCACTAGCAGACATTTAAACAGCCATATAGTGGGTCAATGGACTGCTAAAGACTGGATAACTGACAACCATACTAAAAGCACAAAAAGTCACTGATTAACATGATAAATTTAATCAACAGCAGACATACAAATAGCCACACAGTGGGCCAATGGACTGCTAAAGATCTGGGTTATTGACTTAATCATTTCTTTATATAAACTGACAAGTGCTACCACAATTTCAAATGTTATTGTACTATCCATTAGTAACTTGATCCTAATTGAGTGGTTCTTTATTCTACAAATTTCTCACAAAGTGGTTTTTTAAAGCAATTTCTAAATTCACAGGAAATAACAAGTTTTCTCAATTCTGCTGTATATTCGTTTGCCTTTTTATTTTCAAATTGATTACATACTGCTAAAATTTGTAGTGTTACATTATTGTTAATGATGTAGAAGAGAAATAGGAGGTTAATACTTCTACCATCTTTTCAAATATTAATTCAGATGATTGAACAGGGACTGTTTCTGAAGACTATAACTGTATAGTTGGCAGCACCACAGATGCTAATCAATGTGGCCAACTTCATTTCCAGTCAGACTTTATTTGCAGTTGCAAATAATCTAAATCTATTCATACATAAAACCCATTGATCTGGAAAAATGGGGTTGATCTTTTCAATTGTGATTATAGAGGCCATAATTTCAATACTAATTCAAGAAAATATAAATTTATAATATTAGAAAAAAATTAAAATGTATTACCAATTTGTCCAGTGACTTCAATTTTAGATTCTTGCTTCTATGTAGTTAATGCTTGAATTCTTCTTCTGGCTAAACCATGCTTCTCATCTAACTAAATGGATCTTATCATCATTGCCAATTAATCTGTTGTGCCCAACTACAAATAACATTTTACAGCAATATATATTTCTATTATTTATTAAAACAAAATAATGCAATTACAATTATATACTTGTATACATGCAGGTTTGGTGAGCAGTGTAAGTTGCATTCAGCGACAACTCATGGTTCAAGAGAAAATGCCTGTTTTGGTGCTTTCAAAGTGTTTCCTTCGATGGTTAATGATCCTCGTGTTATTGATCGGATTTTGGATTGTTTTGTTTAATCTTTGGCTTGCTTTTTCTTAGGATCTATTTTTCTCAGCTACTGCCTAATTTCTTCATCTGCTTTCTAATAAACAATATCTAATTTAATGTATATTTTTTATATACATTATTATGAGTATTTATATGTTTTGTCCATTTTGTCGCTACAATTTTGGTCATTTTCTTTTGAGAGTATATATGTTTTATTCATATTAAACTGACCATTGGCATAATCTCTCTCATTGCTTGAACAACTCTTCTGAAAGGTCAGTTCTTTATTAATTATTTGTGATTGGTTAATTAACAATAGCTATAACTACATGTTTCCCTTGAGGTTAAGCATGTATCTGTTTAATTACATTTATCATAAATATGTTAATACTTGTGTCAGAATATTAGTAAATTAACTCTATAATTTATTAATATTAATCATTCCATTTAATGTTAATTATCCTCTTGCTGATGCACTTGTGGGAATTACATTTATAAATGATCTAGCTTTGTTCAAAATTAGATTTATTATCGACATAATATATATATATAATATTTAGGGGTAACTATTGCCCCAGTTTAGATATCCATGAAAGTACTTGAAACCAAATGCAATGAATATTATGGAATAACTTTATATTAAGTAAAGTATAGCTTTTCATTGTATTTTTTTGTTTTCCTGCACTCTCTTTTAACTTTACCTATTTTATTTTTTTACCTTTTGACGTTCCATTATATTTATCATTTCAATGCTAATCCAAGGCTTTTTTTGCCTACGTCTTTCATAATCTACCATCTTATAAATCTTTCTCAAACCATTCCCATTTTTTATTTGACTCTAATTTATTAATCAAGTAATTATACTTACTTTATCCAATAAATCTGAATATTGTTTCCCATTTCCTTTCAATTTGTCAATGATCTTCTTGTGTCAGTTTTTCTGATGTTTTAAAAAGATAATTTCAATTCTCCCACAAGTAAATTATGATTGAAATCTATCAGCTTCAAGATGTTCTCATTAACATTAGACTAGAGATTATTCAATAGTGAAAAATATTTGCATGAGTGTAGTGTAGTGAAAATTACAATACACAAATACTTTTCATTACTTTCTCTCATGATTTTTGAACCATGTTGTTATTATTATCATACTATTTTCTTTATTTTAATTTTTCATCTTATTATTTTTTATTCTCTACTCTATGATCTCTGTAAACATTTTTTTTGTATTATCGCAGTATTCCCTCACCTTACCATCATAGTTATTCTTATATTGTTTTTTCACTTTCTTTATACATGATGACTACATCATCACCATTATGATTTTTAGTTAACATTAATGTCTTAACAATTTCTACATTTTTTAGAACTACATTATATCTAACCACCACTCTATCATTTACAGAATCACTGCTTATAAAGTAATGAAAAATGAATAGAAACCACTCCCTACTTTGTATGAGAGTGGTTTAGTGAAAATTACATTATGGAAATATTCATTAATGGGTAATTTATTTTCTAATGAATGACTAATAAGATTATTAATATTGCTTATAAATTATTTGTAGTTTTATATCCAAAATAATACTTACATCATTATATCTACTGTTCCATTTAAAATAAAATACTGTTAATCTTCTTTTGTTATTTTTATCACACCTTACTCACTTTATTTTATAGAATTAATTTATCTAGTCCTTTTTTTAATCTCTATTAATAAATTTATCTCTCCAGAATATTAGTAATTTAAAATTCTATATATCTATTCTAATTCCAAAGATTTTATACAAGTATTTGTGACTGAATTGTTTCCAGTCGTGAGTAATATATATTTTTTCTGAAATATTTTTTTTTGTGTGTGTGTGTGTGTGTTTTCTCCAACAACCTCAACTGTAAATAGTATCTTGATTTTACAACAGAAATCTAATGGCATCTTGTTTTTTTTAAATTTTAAATATCTTAACCATTTACAGATTTAATGTTTTAAAATTAACTATATATTAACAATATAACCAACTAAACATTTTTTAAAAAAAAAATCAGTATTGTTTTATTAAATTCTTCATTGTAGAAAATATCTATGATAAAACATTTTCAAATCAACTATATTACACAAAATTATATGAGTAGTAAATATTTTTATAAAAAGTACAACATTAATTTAATAATGCCCAGGGTGGGTTACTACATTGATGAATTTGATGTCCTATGTTGGTTACTGTAATTATGGACTAGGGAGTTAAAATTTTTTTTTTTTTTTAATGTGTCAAAGCGTCGGCCGGGAAGCGAACCCCGGGACAACTGCTTGTAAGGCAGCTATGCTCTCGGCCACCAACGCTTGAAGAAAAATTCTGGTTTAAAGCTCAAGTTTATCACTTTTTAATTCCAAGCATCACATATTCTCTTGAGCAATGAATCATAATAAAAGAACTTAAAAGTATTAATTATATTAAAGAAATTAATAAAAGGAATATATATGAAACTAATTACATTAATTATAACAGAAATAATTGTATGAACATTTATAAACATTTTTTAAAAAAAACTTTTGACAAATTTAAGTATAGGTCAAATATCTAATGTGAGTACCTATTATTCAAAAACATATATTATCCAAATAAAAATTTCAACAAATAAATTAGTTTGTACATATATTTACAAACATAACTGAAAAATAAGTGGACTGCTGATGAAGTTATACAAGGTGAGATGAGGGCAATTAAAAAATGTTTGGAATATTACAACCCTTGAACAAAAACAGAATTACTGAAATAACAAACTAATTTAGCATAATTTGGGTGTGGAAGGAGAAAATTAAAAAAATCATTCTTAAAACCCAAAATATTCACAAATCCAAAAAAACCTCTTGAGATCAAGAATTTTGGTTAATTTTTTTTTATTTTTACTTTATATGTATTTAAAAATATATTACTTTAAAAGGATAATATAGTTCAATATTTACTTACTAAAAATAAAGATCAAAAATTAAATAAAGCACTATATTCTAATAATATTTCACTGAAAAGTATTTGAAAATGTAAAAGCTATAACAAATATTTTTTAAAAATGTTTGAAAATAAATCAAACTTCCTCTCTTTCAATAGTATTAAATAGCCACTAAAAAAAAAGAACAAAAAAAAACCCCAATAATTTTAACAAATATGAAATGACATATGTACTGCTTTAACAAAATTCACTTTTAATTTACTATTTCACATTCCTAGACAATTTGTAACTTTTGATTACTCAAGTTTACATTATATGGCTTTGGAATAGAATAAATTATTAAACACTGAAAAATTTGGTATGGTAGGGTATAAATAGAAAAGAAAAAGGCATGTTGGTATAGGAGTTATGTCAAAAAAATATTTAAATACTGTAAAATATCAAGAACATTTGTGATTTGAGATAAGATTAGAAAGACAAGAATGGATGGATAGTGGCTATAGTCAAACTATAATGGATTGGAACAGTAGCATATATGAATGCATATTTAAAGATATACAGAATTTTAAAAAAAGGGGAAGAAAATAATGGTTATAGGGTATATAAATGGGTATACTGAAGAAATTGATGACTTGGATAACAAGAATGGATAGTTTTTGAAATTTTTTTTGTCAGAGAGTGAATTTGAGTGTTGGAAATTTATCAAATATTTATGAGGGGCAATAGCCTAGAAATAATATATTTCACCCAATATATTATATATTATTAGATAAAGAAGGAATGAATAAAGTACAAAAAATTTAAATGTTTGATAATGAAGAGAGTTTATGTAATAGTGATTATAATTTCTTTATAATATAAATGGTTAATAATTTGATGGAAAATAATAAAAATAGAAAGGATAATGAAATAATTCGATGGAGAGTGAATGATAAGAATAAATTAGAAGAATATAAAATAAAAGTAGAAGAAATCATGGAAGAGTTTGTTGGGGATGAATAGAAGGACTGGTGTCGTAAAATAGAAAAAGTGGCAAATAAGGTTTTAGACGAGACTATTCAGAATAAAATAGAAAAATGAGAATTAGTAAAAATGTAAAAGAGAGGAATAAAACATGCAAAGAATATAAATGTGTTATTAAAAACAAAGAAAGTGAAAAAGATGTTAATATTAAATGGTAGAACTATTTAAATAAAAAGAAGTTAGCTAAAATAGATAATTATATAGAGAGAATGAAATTAAATAGTAAATTATTGGATGATATTAATAAAAGTGGAAGAGATGGGAGTAAAAAATTTGAAAATATATTAAAAGACAATGTAAGGGAGAGAGATAGTATTACTAAATGGTGAGGAGAAAGAGTGTAGCTCTAGAGAAGAATTAGAGACAATCTTAAGTAAGTATGTAATAGATATAGAAAAAATATTAGATGTGAAGGACAGAATGATAACAAACATAAAAGCACAGCAATGGAAATATTAGTTTTATAGAAAATTAATTAAATGAGACAGGGAAGAAGTTGAAAAGTGAAAAGGCAGTTTAGATGGATAGGCAGCAAAAATGGTGATGAATTTGGGAAATAGAGAAAAATTAAATGTATTATCATGTTTAATAAATTGGCACAGAAGACAGAATTTCCATATAGCTGGAATAATACAAAAGTGAGGCTATTATTTAAAGGAAATGGTAAGGTTCATACAAAAATAAACAATTATAGACTGATAACAGTAACAGTGTTATACAAAGTTTTTGCATATATGGTGGCTGGAAGGCTGGCAAAATGAATGGAAGGAATAATATAGTGGGAAAAATTCAAGTCAGGTTTAGAATGGATAGGCTCATAGGAGATAGTTTATTTGTAGACACACAACTTATAGATATAAGTAGGAATACAGATAGGCAGTTATATATGGTCTTTATAGATATAGAGAAGGCATATGATAGAGTAAATAGAAATAGATTATGGGTAAGTTTAGTAAATTTGGGAATGAATAGAGCTTTAGTGGATCTTATTAAGAGATTGTATGAAAATAATTACTATACATATCAATTAGGAAATATAGAATCAGAATTAAAAATGGGGTGAGATTAAGGTCAGGATGTCTTATGACACCTATTTTGTTTTTGTTATATTTGAGAGAAATGGAAAGGGTAATAGAAAATCTAGGAAGAGGGTATAGAGATACCATTAATGGATAGCAAGGGAGTATATACATTGTCAGGTCTTTTATTTGGTGATATTTTCTTGTGCATAGAAAGTAGGAAAGATATGGAAGTTGTGCTGAAGACTAGAACAAAGATGGATAAAGAAATGGGCATCAAATTTAGTGAAGAAAAATCAAAAGTAACAACAAATGCTGGGGAAAGAGAAGAGAAAGAATTTTTATTGGGCATATAAAGTTAAATGTGGTAAATATGTACAACTATTTGGGAATCGTCTTAAGTAATCAGAAAAATTGTTTGGATGAATGGGAGAAAAAATTAATAAATGAAGCAAAGAAAAGAAAGGGACTGATATAGACTTTAGCAGTGTTTTTATACAATAAATATGATGTAGTAAAAATTGTATGGAAGGGAGTGGCAGTGGACAGCAAAGGAAGTAATTCAAGGAGAAATGGGATGGTCAAGATTTTATATGAGAGATGCAAAAGGCAAAATGAAAATGTTCAGTAGATTGCAATTTATGGATAGTAAGAGAATTGCAAAATAGTATTAAATTGGTTTACGAGTGAAGGTTAGGCAGCAAGATGGATGAGAAAGATAGTATGGTATGCAGAAGATTTGGACTAAGACTTTATGTCAGTATATGATTGTGTTAGGAGAATTGTTGAATGTTATAATGGCAAAAAATAGGATAGAAAATAGATGCATTAATAAAAAATGGGAGCTGGAGAGATAGAGAACTTATATGAAGAGTAAAAAAGTCTAAATATATATAGAAGTAAACAGAATATTGTGTGTGAGATAATTTATGATAATAGCAAGGAAAGTAGTCTATTGTTTAAGATTTTAACAGGATCATTAGCAGCAAGGAAATATACACAAATGGAGAAATGTGGGTGATTTAGTCTAAGTTATATAAGGAATGCATGGAAAATATTAGGCATCTGCTAATTAAATTTAAATGCTTGCAAGTAGAAAGGGTACAAATAAGTTGTGGGAGAATAAATATAAACTAAGGGCTTATACAGAAAATGAGTGCTTGGTTTTTATGATGGGTTTGGAAAAAGATTAAGGGGGGATCTGGCCATGGAGTGGACAAAAATAATGTGGAAATGGAATAGATCAAGTTAGAGAAGAATATAGGAAAAACTTAGCATGGGAAAGGGGAAGTAAGGTGACTAACAGATTTTTCTGGGCATTGCAGCTGAGTGATTACTGACTTCAATAAAGGAGTAGCCACATCTCATTACATTATTACTAAAAGTATCTATTAAATGTAAGCAGAGAAAGTTATAAATAATTTTTGTTGGTATACAAATCAGCAATACTTCATTAAATCTGCATTATAGTAAAAAAAGAACCAAAAGATTAAAATAATATGGCTTTTTAAAAAAAACAACAACTGATGACTTGAAGTATTTATTGGTAAACTCTTATTTAGGTCTTATCTAATCTAAGAACAAATTGTAATTTAATAATGATGGAAGAAAATAGAGAATTCAAACAAAGTCAACAGACAATGTTGGAGGAGTTCAAAGTCAAAATGATAAATGGAATGAAAGGAATAAGACAAGAAATAGTGGAAAGAATTGAGAAAAATCAGGAGGCCATAGAAACCATAGAAAAAGATCTGACTAAAGAAATTCAGGAAGTTAAGATGGTAAAAGAAGAGGTGAGAGATGAGTTAAAACAAGAGTGTTAGGGAAGATAACATGGTGATAAAGGTAATATAGGTAGAAAATAGATGCCATGATTGAATAAACATAGATCAAATAATGCAAGAGCAGTTAGACATACTAAAAGGGAGGTGAAGGAAATAGAAAATATAGATAACATGGTAAGAAAGTTAGAGCAGCTGTTTCAAGATATAGTAGAGAGTAAAGACATTTTAAAAACAGAAATGCAACAAATGTGTTGAAATAACAAGGGATCTTGAGTATTGGATAGCTGAGATAGAAGATAAATATGGTTGCTTTATTACTGAGAACAAACAGTACAAAATAGATCCTATAGAAATCAAACAGATTCAAGAAATAGAAGATGGGAGGGACCCACCTGCTTGTTTTTAGACAAAATTCCTCATTGAAATGTTCAAAGCAGAGGTGGGAGAAAGCTCATTAAGCCATCTTAAAAGTTTAGTCAGTTTGTGTCGAGTTTAGAACTGGCAAGAATAAGAAAAAGTTAGTTACCAGTAGCTACCTCAGTGAAACAGTATAAGATTAGTGGCATACCTATATACAAAGCCTCAAATCTTTAAAGAATATAGACCTGAAAATTTAAGGACCTGGAGTAAATCAAGGCAAGGTGGGATACTGTATAGAGTACCTCAGGAAAAATACCATATTGTCCATGGGGAAACACTCAATTTTTTTAGGCAAAGTTGAGATTAATCACATTTCCTCTCAGATGGCCAGATTATATGAACTATCCATCATAATATGTCACATACAGTTCAACAAACGATGTAGAACAGTGGTGGTCAATCTATTAAGGAAATGGTGAAATTATTAACATTAAATTATGGTAATATATATCCAAGGAGCCCATAGGTAAATTTAAGAGGCTGGACTGCAATAGTGACCAAACTTCCAGAAAGAAAGAACCACCTGACAGAGGGTAGGTGGGTATAGAGTAATTGGATGGACTTTAAAAAATTGTTTATTATACACGATTATAAGAGTAATGGAAGTTAAATTAGTCATGATAGCTCAGTAGACAGAATGCAGGACAAATGTTCATCAGGGTTTTCAATGGGGGGTTTAAATGTTTCAATTAAAAAAATGTTTTTATTATTTTTTTCATGGCATAATGGAGCAGTTGAACTGGATGCTTTATCCATTTTAAAAGCAACCATTGAAAAATTAAAAAAAAAGGGAAATGTATAATTATATAGATTTTAGAAGAAAATTATATTTAAACATTTTGTATCTTTTTTTATTTTATTTTATTAAGCTCACATACTCAATCATATTTTCCAAATTATATAATTTTAAATTGAAAAGATTTTTAATTAAGATAATTATTTTCTTTTGCATTGTGATTTTAATCTATTTAAAAGCTGAGATTTATTTTCTCATATACTTAGATTTAATTAATGTTTGAAAAAAGATAAGAGCTCCGGTTAGATTTTGTTTTTAATTAAGATTAAGCAGGGGATAAAAATAACCCTGGTTAAATTTGTAATCAAGATTAGATGGGAGATAACCAGTGCATATAAAAGCTTCATGTTTTGATTGCATTTTATTATAACTTTTATATTTGCTAAGGGTGGACTGCTAATGTGATATAATTTTTATATTTGCAAAGTGTGGACTACTGATAGATTTTTATATTTTGCTGCTTTACAACTGCTAAAGGTAACCATTTGCTCAAAATCCAGAAACTATCATCTACCTTGAGGAATCTTGTTAAAAATATGCAGTGCTGAACGAATCCAAAGATGAACCCTGAAGTTTGAAATTGTGCCTTCAAAAACATGTCCTAATTACCTAGTGTAAAACTGATTTTAAAGATTGCCTTTGTACACCATAGCCAGGAGGCTGGAGACCAAAAATCATTGTAGTTAGCTCTAGATAGAGATAAACTTTTCACACACTGCTGGGAAATTGGCTGGATTGAACACCTTGAAAGTAAACAAACATTTTTTTTATCTTAAACCAGGGCTTAAATCACTTTGTTTAAGTCTCTTTACTTAAGTCTCAACTTGATAGAAAAGAAATATGGATCTATAATAAATTATTTGTAATAATTTAAATGTTATTAATTACTTTATAAATATTCTTATAAGTGTTCGAGAATTAGATTAAGATTTTCTATTTTAAATTTCTTTGTCAGAGAATGTATTATGAGTTTATATTTTTTGCTCATTTTACTTCTTTATTAGTATTATTAATTGATATTAAAAGCTTTGGCAGATACTAGTAATTTTTTTCTTAAGTCACCTGTGCTTTATTTTTCATTGTAATTAATATAATCAATAGGAGTTTGTTGTTGCCCACAGATCGTGAATCTTTTGGCTAGTGATTTATCGATTATATAGTTCTGTTTTTATTAAACCATAGAGATTTTTTTATTTTCCTATATTTTGGATTACATAAAAATGTAATCTTTTCTTTTTGCTTGTCAGAATCAACCTTAAGGATCACATTATTCGATTTCTTATGAGTGTTTGCTGGCATATGACATCTCTTAATTGTCCTGATGTTTACTGGGTTTTAGGGAAAGATCACTCTACACTGTTCATTGACTTTCCACACAAGATGGTTTTTTTTTAAATCTCTAAATAAAGGGAAAGTGGAATTCGTTTAGATAAATCACTGGCAGGAAGAAATTATAAATTCCTTTAATTCTTAGGTGAGAAAATGAACTTGTCTGCTGAAGTATTGGATACCATAATATTTACTTGCATTCTCTGAAATAGAAAATTAGGTAATTTAGGTCAAACTTTTATATTTTGTTTGACTAATATTATTATTTTTGAATTCAATAAAACTTTAAAATTATTTATAATTATATTTGGCTGACATTTGTGTCTGTGTCCTATCCCTCAATTGTCTGAACAATGCTAAAGATCTCTTTCTCTCCCTGTGTCTAGCTGGTAGCATTTATCATCAACTTTTTGATCACTGTAAAGTAAATTTTCTAAGTCAACAGTGGTCTAATGGCACCCTAAGTGATCAAAAAAAAATAGTAAATTTATACTCTTTTTTTTTTTTTGATTTTCTTGATCTTCCTTCTTTTTAAGAAGTTTTAACAGATGTACATTTTTTAACATACAGGACATTCATTAATATTACTTTCTTTGGGTGTAATAGATAGTATTTTCAATATATAATAGATAGTATTTTCAATACCATCCTATTATTTTAGATTTAAGTCCAGCCAACAAATTTTTTCAGATTGTAGACAGCCTTTAAATTTTTTTAAGGTAGCCAGCTTAGTATTAGTTGGTAAATGGATATCTAAGTATTATTATCTAGACAATTTTAAAAAAAAAATTGCTTTCGATCATCACTATAAGTTGGGATCATTTTCGTGTAACTTACTACAACCAGAAATACAATCAACAATGGGAAATGCAAAAATTCAGAAGCTGAGATAGATCAATGAGAGAATCTGAACAGAAGTGAAAAATTAATTCCGCCAGAAGAAATCTAAAATACTACAAGATTGATACTTAAAAATCGAAATACTTTTTTTTCCAGATTGGTCTGAATTGAATGTGGATTTTTTTTAAAAGATTGGTCTTGGTAATTTAATAAAATAAACTTCAACTTTAAAACACAACAACCTTAACTACAAATTATGGTAGTATAATTTTTTTAATGCCAGGAATAAAAAATTCAGAGATAATGTTTTTTACTCCACAGCAAACTTTCTTTTTCAAGTATTGAAATCAATCATTAAACTGAAGTTTACAGATCTCAACTGAAACCACTTTATGAAATAATTAACAACTTATCGTATAAAATAGAATCCAAAAAAAAACACATTATTACTTGATTCTAGATCATTATATTAAGTGGGAAAAAATTGTCAAATTAGTAGAAGACATTTATAATCTTTAATCACTACAAATTCAAATAAATTAAGTTTATTCATATTTAGTAATATTATCAAATGACTTTAAGACTATATATACCTTTATTAGATACTTCCACCAAGTTTTAATAA
Source organism: Epiperipatus broadwayi (assembly GCA_028023455.1). Lineage (NCBI taxonomy): Eukaryota > Metazoa > Onychophora > Udeonychophora > Euonychophora > Peripatidae > Epiperipatus > Epiperipatus broadwayi. The sequence goes on along the minus strand of JAQFVV010001809.1, from coordinate 30,674 downwards.
TAAATAAAGCCATAGATTTAGTAACCCTTGGAGTATAACATCTATCACACGTGAGGAAGGATTGTATAATATTACAAACAATTTTGTTTTTACATCTTTAATAGTTGATCAGATGAAAGTTGATATAGTGATATAAAAATTAAAAAACATATTTGCAATATGATGCAAACTTTCATGATCTGATAGAGATGTCATATTGCAAAGATTACTGAATCTATGGTTTCATTTATTATTAAAACGATTAATGTATCTAATAAAGATATATATAGTCTTTAAATTATTTGGTAATATTATTAAATATATATGAAATCAATTTATTTGAACTTGTAATGATTAAATATAAATGTCTTTTGTTAATTTAACATTAATTTTTCCTCGCTAATTATCATTTAGAAATAAATAATGCTTTTTTTTTTTTGGTTCTAACTACTTTATAAGCTGAGTTAATTATTTCATATAAGGTTTCAGTTGAGATCTGTAAAGTTCGTTTCATAATTGATTCCAATAATTGAAAAAGAATAATTGCTGTGTGAACTATTTAAGAAATAAATATTTATAATATTTCTGAATTTTATTTTACCAAATTACTAAGGCCAATCTTAAAAAAAAAAAAAAATCCACATTCTATTTAGACCAATCTAGTAAAGAAGTCTTTTGATTTTTAAATATCAATCTTGTAGTATTTTAGATTTCTTTGATGGAATCAATTTTGCACTTCTTTTCAGATTCTCTCATTGGTCTATCATAGCTGCAGCATTTGTGTATTTCCCATTGTTGATTGTATTTCTGATTGTAGTAAGTTAGATCAAAATGATCCTAACATAGTGGTAATTTGTCAAGCACTTTTAGTAAGCAGAAAGCTACTTTTATAATATATATATATGTTAAAACGAAGATTTGCACGGGTTAAATATATAAAAACATATTTCCATAAAAACTTTAATACCAATACACTGACTTTCGACTTCACACACCATCCACAGATATAAAATAGAAAGTTAGAGGACAATCACTTTTGAATAAAACATTAAAATCCCACCAATAGCAAAAATGTTAAATTTAAGAATTTTTTTAAAGAAATCTTCCAAATAGGAGAATTCATATCATCTCGCTTATTGATATAATCTCCTTTATATCTCAATGCTCTCTGATTTTCATTGAGAATATCACATCTATATGATCTTACTAGAAAAACTATTTTAACCTGAATCTATATATAGTGAGAGATGATGATGATTTTTAACTCATTAATCATCTCTCCTAACACTATCAATACCATACTATGTAAGAATTACAATTTTTAATGAGATTGATAGACACCATGAGATTCAAGAGATTAATCTTATTGTATTATATTTATTTTTATACAAAAATTTATCTATATATAGCATTTTAATATACGATATTTTAGTTCCTTTTACATATGAACACAAATCTAATAGTGACTTACATCTTTTTTTCTATTTTCTATTTTGGAAATAAGCTTTTTTATAAATTTGTAATTATAATATTTCTAATAAAACACTATAATATGATTTATTTCTTCTTTCAGAGGCATCTGAAGATTAATTCTTATTTAAAAGTTTACAAAATATCTGAGTTGGGGAGAGAGAAGAAAGTAAATACTGCTGTGTGTGTATCCTTTCTGTAAATAGAAAAAGAAAACTATTTGGGTCTGGTGACTGAACATCAAGAAAGGAGTTTCCACATCCATCAGTGTTAGGAGAGAGAGCAGCTAGCAGTAAACAACACCACACACGCACTCTCACTCCATACTTGATTCAGGCATAAAAGATTTTTCTAGTACCGGACATATCCAGAGGATAACTCCCATCAAAACAGAACCGAGAACTAACGAGACAATGGGAGAAACTCCTCCTTTTGAAAGATCAAAACTCTTAATTACTTTTCTTTGGGGGTTTTTTGTTTTTTCAAACCGGATTGGGCCACCCTTCACCTTTTACCTGGGGTGGACGCAGCGGTGGATTAGTTTACCGAACCAAGTTATTATAGATAAGAGATAATACCCAAAACAAATGGTGACAGAAATTAAGTTATTATAATTAAATTTAATTATAGCAGTTTTTGTATAAAGTATACTTATCATTGAATTATGTGACTTTTAGTGGCAGCATATTCTAATATAAGCAAATTGTTTGTTACTTGGAAGATTATAGAAGTCAAGCACTGAATGTGATTGATCTGGAATTGCAGTTTTAAGTAATGGTTTCAAAGTAGCAATGTCAAATAATCTCAGAGTTAGGCATAAGTGAATGGTTTTGAGCCAGACAACTCTAGTGGTTTAAAAGAAGTTCATATCATTTATAATTGTTGATGTATGAAGTCGTCTCTAAGTCTAGGGAATTCAAAGTCAGCTGTAGATTAATAAGATACAAGATTTTAAAGTCATGTCATTTGAAATGATTTTTTTTTTTAAAGCTGTAATTCTCTTAAACTTACAAACTAGTATTGCATGAAATCTTTACTGCAGTTTGTAAACCTCTGCTGGAACTGCAGTCTTCTAATCCGAATTGCTGTCCTTCTAAAAGTGATGGGCTTCTAATGTAGTAAGTTTCTCTGGGAAATAAAAGACTTATAAAAGCAATGAACTATTACTATAAACTCCTTTAGGAATTGTAGTATTTTGTAAAAATGGAAGACATGTTTATGCACTCCAGAAAAACTAGAATGTATTCAAGAGGTTGTTTTTAGATCGCGAGATGATAAGTGTGGAATTTAATTAAGGCATTGACATAATGGCGATCGACAATTCTAAGAGATATTTGCTGATTGCAAATATTTCTAGATAAGAGACGATACCTTATTGGATGGTGTATTAATTGTTGCAGTTATCAGAAAAGTGATAAGAAGACTGGGTAAGAACTACGCAGGGCAGTATTTGAGTAGGCAGTGTTTTGAGTATGACTCCAGTAGAGATATCTCACATCAGTGCTTGCAGTAAATGACCAGTGCCCAGTGGAAATGTAGTCCATGGGTGTAGCTGAAAGGGCCCACAGAGGTGGAGACCGCAGCGGAGATATTGAGAGCATTTGTTACAGAGCATTCATTGCAGAGCATCTGCTGCAGATCATTCGTTGGAGAGCATCTGTTGCAGACCATTCGTTGGAGAGCATCCATTTGCAGAGCATCCGTTGCAGACAATTTGTTGCAGAGAATTCGTGCAGAGCATCCGTGCAGAGCATCCGTTGCAGAGCATTCGTTGCAGAGCATCTGTTGCAGAGCATTCATTGCAAGAGAACAGCGTGGGAATTGAACATTAGCGAACTGTAGAGATAGAGTCTTGCAGACTATTCGCTATTCGGACTACATAAAATCTAGTGTCTTATTGTATATAGTTATTTGCTGACCGCACAGTCATACTTGTGGATATAACATTGGCACAGTCAGACTGGTGGATATAACAGGAATTACCATGATAATGTAGCTTTTTTCCTAAACAACGTTTTGTAATTGCAATAAAAATTTAAGCAGAGACAATTTTCTTGTTAAGCAGCTATATACGTAAGTCATCATCTTACTATATGCCAAAGAAAATGCTTAAAGATGTAAAGGCAGAAATTAATAATAGAGTTAAGTAAAAAATCACAAAGAATCAGTATTTTCTTCTGAATTTAGTGTTTCATTATTTAAAAATTTATTTTTTTCTGGATGATAAGAAAAAGTTAGTGACTATACTGAAAGAGACTCTAAACGAATGGCAGAATTATCCCAATTTGTTTTTTTAAAAAGTTAAATTCAGAAGTGCTTAAATATTTTTAAAAGAAAATAATTACTTCCCCCTCCGCTTCCGGTAAATTATTTTTAATATTTTTTAATTTAAGCTATTATAATTTGTTGTTATAACTTTTTAATAGCCTATATTAGATGAAATAATGAGGAAGTACTGAAAATCACCAGCAATCTATATGTAAACTATCAGTAAACGTATAACACAAATTTATTATTTTTTTCTGCAGAGGGCGCCCACTCAAAAATGTTTTAAGATAACTTGTTTACATTAAATCTTAACTGATTTAAAATATATTAGTCCTGTATTTAATCAATAACATTATTATTTTCTACTTTTCATAATTTTTATATTTCTTTTCAATTTATATACTTTTTAAACTTTTCTTTGAGTAATCTTATTAATTTTTTTTTTTTGTCAGTTTTTTACATTGATGTCATAAGATTTTTTTTTATTCAAAATATTTTACAAAATAGTGAAGAAAATGAATAGCATTCTTGATGACTGTAATGTAGTTATAAACGGGGATAGGTAAGTGAAAAAAAAAATTTCACTTACCTATCCTTTTTTATAATTACATTCCAGTCATCGAGTATGCTATTCATTTTCTTCACTATTTTTTCACTAATCATAAATAAAATTCTAATGATATTTTAATTATATATTTTTTCTTTAATTTATAAATATCCCATAACAATAGATTGTTTATATTTTTACTTCTGTATCCACACTTATATCAAAATAAATCTAAATCTTATTTCAGATTGGATATTTTTTTATAGATTAAATTTCCTGATTTTGCCTTAAGTAACAAATCTACCTTCTTCAAAGATGTGATGTGTTGAACTATTTCCATTATTTATGAGTGAATGTTGAATGTATAGAAAATTTTAAACTTTATTTAAACTTTCCAAATACAAACAACTTGTTAGTAATAATACACAAATAGACAATACAGGTTAGTAATTACACTATTATTCTTCACCTTCTTCAGGTGTTGCTGGCCTATATGCACAGTGACAATATTCACTTAGAAGTTGAACTCGCACCTTTAGATTCTTGAATATCGAATTTAAAGCAAATAACGCTCTGTCACTTGAGCTATTCTGTCAGTTGACAGAGTGTTAATTGCCTTAAATTCGATATTCAAGAATCTAAAGGTGCGAGTTCAACTTCTAAGGAATATTGTCACTGTGCATATAAGACAGCAACACCTGAAGAAGAGTGAAGAATAATATTACTTGAAACGTTTGTGTAATTACTAACCTGTATTGTCTATTTGTGTGTTCTTACTAACAAGTTGTTTGTATTTGGAAAGTTTAAAATTTTCTATACATTCAACATTCACTTATAAGCGATGGAAATAGTCCAACATATCACATCTTCTTCAGACAACTACTTTCTTCAATATTGTCACATAAATTAGGCATTTCACTGGGGTTTGGGTATATATGTATATAGAAATGATATGCAATGAGATTAGAGAGAAAGAAAGCAATTCTATTTTTCATTGTGAATCAAAATATGAGCAAAACCAAATATTTTAAATGAAAACATTGATTTTAGAAGATTTAATGTTGTTTGATGTCTTTTTGAGCTTTAAACATATTTAAATCATTAAAGACAACCAAATTCTATATATATATTTTTCTTTAAATAAGATAAAAAGAAAGCATGACTAATAAAATATCTATCTATTTTTACATCTTGTTTGTAGTATTTATATACTGAATAAGAAATTCAATTTAAATAATGGCAAAATACTCCAGAAGTATAAGTTAACAAAAAATAAAATTTTGTAATTTAAAAAAAAAAAAAAAAAGTAAAAGAATTTAGGAAATTGAGATAAGTAAAAAACATTTGTGGAAAGAAAAATATTAAAACATAGTTCGTAATTAGAAAGTTTTGTTACAGACTTATTGAAAAGTATAGAAGAGCAAGATGGAGAACTGATTAGAGAAAAGATAAAACAATCTAAAATAGAATTTCTGCAAAGTGACACTAATTAAATTCAAGTCAAAGAAATTTAGTCCAGTAGGAGAATCAAATAAGGAAAAAAACTGCAGACTATATAAATTTGGATATTGCAGTGGTTAAATGTCTTTTACTTCTTGACTGTTGTGAATTTTGATGTCTACTACCTGATCCTACCTGTAGAAAGCTGTCACATACCAGTGAGGGGAAAAAACCCAAGACTCAGATCTGAAGGTATAAAAACCTGATTAGTTTAAAAACAGATCATCCTGATCTTTTATTTGTTTTGTAAGCCTAAAGGGCTTAAGATTGAAAACTTGGTAAAGTGTTTAGCAGAGGTTGAACATGCTATGTCAGAATAAGGGACTGTAATTGTAGGAAGTAAACTTAAGAGTGACTTTTAAATTATTTAGAACATTGGGAATTACATGTTATGTAAGTGTAAATAATCACATTTTGATACATTTGAAGAGATCAATAAATATTGTTTTTCTAATATAGTCTTGTATATTTTTGAATATGATTCTTAGTTCAGTTGTCAAGAATACACAATATTACAGTCAGAAATTTGAACCGAGTGATAGGGAAAGTATTGAATAAAGTGGAAAAGTAAAAATAGCAATCAAGTTTTGATTTTTTAAGCAATTATGATTAATAGGGCAATTGAAGGTTAAAATGTCTATAGGCCAAATGAATATCTCAGAATTCAATATTGGTAATGCATAGGAATGGCCTTTATATATAATGCAGCTTAAAAATTTTTTCACACCTAATAGTATAAGTGATAATTGTAAGAAGGTAGCTACTCTATTGTGTTTGGCAGGGATGAAAGCAATAAGCATTATTAACAAGTTGTTTCATGGACCTATAATGGAGGTAGTGATATATGAGGAGGTAGTGAAAAAGTTAACAGAATATTTTAACCCATGGCTGTTTAGACATATCACCAGGTTGGCACTACAAAATACAAGGTAGGCAAACGGAGAGAAAATTAAGGATTTCAACATAGCATTATATTAGCTAGCAAAAATTTGTCAATATAGTGAATTTGGTGAATAGATATTGTTAGATCAATTGTTATGGGGAATAGTGGATGAAAGATTAAAACAGACTGTTGACTGAAACAGAGTTGCCATATGAATCTGCAATCAAAAAAGGGATCATGTATGAGTTAATAATAAAGCTAGTCTTCACATTTAGAAGTAAATCAGAAGAAGACAGAACATCAGTTTATAAAAGTGATAAAAGTATGGTGCCAAAAAAATTATAAATCAAATTATGAAATAAGATAAATAGGGAAATGTTTTTGTTACAGTAAAAGACATTTGGTGAAGAATTGTAAATGGTGATGAGAAAACTGTTTTAATTGCAGAAATAGAGGTCTTTTGGCAACACTTTTCAAAAAAAATCAAGACAAAGGAGAAGAAACATAAAAGAGTCACAACCAACCAGAAGGGTGGTAAGTAAGAGGAGGTAAATATAAAAAAAATGACATCATATGGGGAAAAACAACATATACTAACAATTAAAATACTTAGCACAGAACTTGAAATGGAGATTGACAGCAGTTTGGATATTTTGCTGATATCTGAAAGCCAATGAGATGAAATAGTAGAAGTTTATAAAAATGTTAAAATGAAAAAGACATCAATCAAAGTTAAAGATGTAAGCAGTTACTGGTTGTTTTACAATAGCATGTTGAAACTGTCAGAGGGCATTATTTCTGTGATAGTGCACAGAAATATGCTGTTTAGGTGGCCTACCACCGCTAGCAAATGTTCTATTTCTAATGCGTAAGTCTAGAAATAGTCCATTGGTACAGGGTGGCTTCTAAGTGTCTATTTCTATGCTAATGCACAAAAACATGACACTGAATCTGCCGCAGAAGCTATCGTGTCAGCTTACAGCTCAGATTTGGGCTAAGCATTTTTGATGTGTGATCACATTTCACTTTTGGCTGCAGTATTGTGTGAGGGTGTCTGAAATTCCGATGGTCAAAATTATTTTTAATATTCATTAAGACCATCTCCCCCTCTATCTCCCATCTTTTAGGAATGTCTACTAACAATTATCAGCAGAGTCTCATGCTTCCCTAGCCCACATTTCCTGCTCAAAAAATTTGGCAAGTGTAGATGCAAGCACGATTTGGATGAAATCATGCTGTAAGTCCTGTATCTGTGAGAACAACGGCAAGCTTCATCAAATGGCTGAAATCGGAAACTTGCTCTGAATGTCATTCTCTGACTGCTGCTGGAAGGGTTATCAAACAAAAGAGCTTGAAGCTGCATGCATGCTGTTTCTGAACAGCCCTAAAAGTTGGTTTTAATTGCCGTAAATATATTTATGTGGTTTTTGGTAATTATGGTAAAAAGTTGGTCAACCTTCGAGTTGGAGCATTTCATTTGGTTAGGAATTGTAACCACCCACTCCCACCTCAAAGTTGGACCTTTTGGTTGTAAATGTTTTACCGTTAAATGGAAATCTATTTGGTATTTGTAATTTATTATAAAACAACAAAAATATATAAAAAAAAAGAAGCTGACTTCGTAGAATACCCAACCGCCAAAAAATGTAAGTAATGAGAAGACTAAAAAGTAATTACTTTTTAAAATTCATTTCGATTGATGTACCCTTTTTTTTTTGTTTTCGTTACAAAAATTTTATTTGATAGATAGTAGTTTTAAATGTATCAACAAAATAAAAAACATACATCTAAAAAAAACAATCCGGCCCCCCAAAAAATATAAGTAATGAAAAGAATAACAACAACAAAAAAAAATTAAGTACTTTTTTAAATTCAATTTTTTGATTTCTGCATTTTTTTTTTTTGTTGTTGTTGTGTGTTCAAAAATTTATTTGATATTACTTTATTTTGAAATGTGATAATAAACAAACCCGGTGGTGGCAGCCCCGGCAACATTATATTTATCTTTGTTTACAAACAAATCCCACCCTCCGACGGTTTCAACACGCTGTTGTAAAACAACCCAGTAACTAACTAATTGTAGCTGAAATGGTAAATGCTCCAATTGCATACAGAGGTAAAGTATGCCATTTGCCAATTTTTATTGTGAAGACATAAATCCCATAATTGGTAGAGATTGGTTTCAGGAATTAGAGATTAAGGTCTCCCTTGCTAGAACATTTCCATTGAGCAGGAAATGTTAAACGTGCCTAGAGTTATTCATGGAAAAGTTAGGATTAATAAAAGCAAACCTGGTAGAAGTAGAATTAAGTGAAAACGCACAGACAATAGTTTGTAAGTCATGAAAAATTCTGTTTGCTCAAAGGGATAAAATCAAAGAAAACTTAAAGACATTGGTGTCTAGAGATTTGTTATTCCAGTAGAAGATGTAGAATGAGGCACATCCATTATAGTGGTAAGTAAACCTTATGGTCAAATCAGAATATGTGGGGATTACTGAGTGACAATGAATAAATACCTTAATAAAGGTGCTTATCCGGTACCTAATATTAGAGACATTTTTGTGAATTTGCCTAATGCAAAGTTTTTTTTCCAAATTTGATCTCAACTCTGCCTATCATCATATTAAAGTAACAGAGAAATCATCAAGAGTCTTAATGTTAACCACACTGTTTGGTCTGTTTAAATGTATCAGCCTATTGTTCAGTATTACTACAGCACCAAACATTTTTCAAGACATCAGCAAATTTGTTGATTGAGAATTTTGAAAGTTTGAGAGAAATTAAATATGGCAGGGGTTCAGCTAAATCTTGGGAAAATGTGTATGAAAAACCCAAGAGTTAAATTTTTTGGGGCACAGCATTTCAGATAGAAAAATGTCATTCAAGTGACAGATTCAGGGGCCTGTTAGAAATGCTGAAAGGCTGAAGAATGTGAAACAGTTTCAGGTATTTTTAGGGCTATTAAATAGTTTTGAGCTGTTTTTAAAGAGCAAGGTTATAATTGTAAAACTGTTATATGAATTATTGTGCAAAGGTGAAAGAAGGGTATGGACAGAAACTCGAGATAGGGTGTTCAAAAAAACTAAAGCTTTTATCATAAGACATGCTATTGGTACATTTTGACAAGGGGAAGGAGATCAGGATTATTACAGATTTATCACAGTGGTGAATAGGGGTGGTGTTAGATCACTCATAGTGAGTTGTTCAGTGGCATATGCTTCTAGAATATTGTCAAAAGGAAAGTGGAACAATAGTCAAATTGACAAGGAAGCCATTGCAATTATTTTTACAGTTAAGAAATATCAGTTTGTTTTTAGGCATGGTTTTGAACTTATTATAGATAAGTCTGTTGAGGATTTTAGGGAATGACCAAGCAGCACTTAATTCTATGAATGTCATGATGGTGCAATTTGTTAGAGGCATATGATTATGCAATAAAATATAAATGGGGTAAAGACATCTCGCATGCAGATGAGTGGTCAAGGTTTCCAGATAATTAAGTCAGTCAATAAGGATGTTGAAGTTAATTATATTGACAGGATAAACTCACAATTGTAAACAGTAACACAGTTCAAAAGTGGATGAGAGAAGAAAAAGGGTATGAGATTTTGATGAACTGGATTAAGAAGAATTGATCTAAAACTAGATCTAGCTATATGGCAGTGGATTTTTGATCAAATAGAGCAGTTATTTATCTGTAGGGTGTGTGCAATAATGAAGGATAATTCTTACACCACTTGCAGGGAGAGAGAAAGTTTTAAAACTTACCTAAAGGGCATCTGGATATAGTGCATGTGAAAGATTTGTCATATAGCTATCTGGTGGCTGCAAATTAATGCAGATATTGAAAACTACATTAAATGTTGCTCAACATGTCAGTCAGAAGTACATTACCAGTGAAATATTTTGCATCCTGGACAAAGGCAATAAAAGCATAAAAGGGGAGCATATTGATCATGCTAGTCCTGTTAATGGAAATTTTTTTACTAATAATAACTGATGATTTTTGAAGATGGATTGAATGTTACATGGTGAAAGATGCTACTTCCCAAGAAATCAAGTGTTTGAAGATGATTTGCTCAATACATGGGTTTCCAGAAGTGCTATTATCTGTTAATGGAAGTTTTACTGGAGAGGGATTATGCCAGTTTTTTAGTACCTATGGGATACATTATGTGCACAACATACCCAGAGACAAATGGATTATCTAAGAATATGGTACAGCAAGTTAAGCAAAGTTTTAAAAAATGAATAACATAGAAATGCAAAATGCTTTACAAACAATTATGATATACTAACATTCAACACAGTCTAGTGATCAGTAAATCACAGGCAGAGTTAATGTGTGGGTGTAAACTAAGGATTAAATTGTCAGTGTTGCATCCCAATATATAAATGAATATTCCAAATAAGAAGCCATGCAAGACATTTGGAATTGGTGAACTTGTATAAGAGGATATAATATAAAAAAATTAATCAGTGGAATAATAGACAATATAATGTCAAATCAAATATATGTGGCTAATGGGCTAAGTGGTATATGGTATAGATGTCATGTGAATGATATGAGAAAAAGAGAGCCAGAGGAATTTCAGCTGGAAATATTACAGGATGCAAGAATGCAGGAGATGCAGAGTGATGAAAGAAGCACCATGGAAGAACAAATAGAGGGAAAACAGTTAACTGTGGAAAACAGAGAGAAATTTTCAAAGGTAATTCAATGGAAAGCTGAGAAAACTGAATCACCCAGACTTGTGCACATTAAATGGAAACAGGAAAGGTGGAACAGTTATGTGCAGAAGGAATAATAGTAATTTTTGGAGTAAGGGGAGGACATGTAGTATTTATACACTGAATAAGTAACTAAATTTAAATATGGCAAAATACTCCAGAAGTATAAGTTAACAAAAAATAAAGAAATGAATTAATTGTATAATTTAAAGAAAACAAAAGTAAAAGAATTTAGGAAATTGATCAACAGCAGAGATAAGTAAAAACATTTGTGGAATGAGAAATATTAAAAATGTAGAGTAGTTTTGTAAGTAGAAAGTTTTGTTACAGACTTATTGAAAAGTACAGATGAGCAAGATGAAGAACTGATTAAAGATAAACTAACCTAAAGTATAATATTCAGAAAGTGACACCAACTAAATTCAAGGCAAAGGAATTTAATCAAGTTGGAAAATCAGATAAGAAAAAAACAGACTATATTGCCTCAGATATTGCAGGAGTTAAGTGCTTTTTTTTAGATGTTGTGTATTTTGGTGTCTAGTATCTGGTCCTGCCTATAGTAAGTTGTCACATACCAGTGAGGAGAAAACCCAGAGACTTGGATCTGAAGGTACATAGACCCAATTAGTTTTAAAGCAGATCATCCTGATATTTAGTTTGTTTTGTAAGTCTAAAGAGCTATCAGGGATTAACATTGGGAAATTTGGTAAAGTATTTAGCAGAATGTGAAAGAGCTATGTCAGAACAAAGGACTGTGACTGCAGGAAATAAATTTAAGAGTGTCTTAAATTATTTAGAACTTTGAGAAGTACATGTTGGGTAAGTGTAAATAATCACATTCTGATATATTTTAAGAAGTCAATAAATATAATTTTTTAAAGATAGTTTTGTATATTTTTGAGGGTGATTCTTAGCCAAGTTCTCATGAAATACATCACATTATTAACAAGATATTGAAATGCTGAAGTCATGTTTTAATTTTCATAAATTTCAATTTATCATTTCTGATTTGGGAGCATGCAGTCTTTATTATTGTTTTTTTATTGATAAAATCAGAGATAAAGATATTAACAATATAGATATATGTGAGAGATTATGACTTGGGTCAACTGATGAATACTAGTCAGCCTAAAATACATCTTGGAAGTCATTTATCTTTTAAGGTATTTCATTCATATATTTCAAGAATGAGTGGTGTAATAGAGATTATTAAGTATATCTATAAAAAGTATTACACACGAAATAGAGAAATGAAGTTGAATTATTCTATGTGTATATAAATGATTAGTGATAATCATTAATATATTTATCTAGAGTGAATCATATCAAAGTTATGGGTAGAGTAAGTTTGTCACTTGTAAATCAAAATGTAACAAAACTCAGAGGTCTAAATGATCTTTTCAATAAAAAAAATCAATTATACAAAATTTGTTAATAAATATGTTAATTTTGAAATTATAGTGATTCTAATTTATATATAATGTAAAATTATACACCATATGAAATAAAAAACAGATTAAAATATTAACATTTTTAAAATTTTGCTTTTTTTTCATAATACCTATTACCTTCCTTTTAATCATACTACAATAATCTTTTCTTAAACATACATACTAATCATTATTTAATTTGTTTTTATTAGTTTGTCTCTAAAATTATTTCCTTCATAATAACAAACCAGTCAGTTTTAACTTCAAGAGAAATGATTATATCATCAGTAATTAATCTTAGTACCCCTTAAGATTTTTAACCTCACAAGGATTAATAATATATATTTTTTCATTTTGGAATATATATTTAAAAATAATTGAATACTAATTTTTTGCCCATCATTTAAATTACTGGATTCAATAGACAAAATAGTACCAAAAATTATATTTTATAAAAAAGGATAAGTTTAGGACTTTTATTCAAAATTTCTAATTCTTTCATTTAACTTAATATCTAAGAATTTCTAATTCTCTTTCATTTAACCTAATCTCAAAAAAGATAACTTCATCAGTAGGATTAACATTCTTTACAACTACTCTGTTATTAAAATTAACCTTATTAAACTTTTGCAAACAACTAGTTTAAAGTTTATTTATCCTTCCCACAACAGAAACTTATTCTAAATTCCCTGAGAGAAAATTTAAAATAGAATAATTAAAATCTAGTTTTTAATCTAAATTATTTCTACTTTTTTCATATTCTGAAATAAATCTACAGAGTCTAATATAATTCTCTTTTAAGAAACTATTTAAATAAAACTTTGTAAATTCTTTTGCCCTTTCTAAGATTAAATATACAACTACTAGGAAATATGTTAAATTTTATACAACTACTAGGAAATATGTTAAATTTTCTACATTTTTAAGAGAATAAATTTGCCATTTTTAAGAATCTATTCTATTATTTAATCTAAGTAATTTTTTAATCTTACTAATATCACTCAAAAAAAAAATAAAAAATTAAAATTAAACCCCACAAAACATAATAGAATAAAACTACAAATAAAATATAAAATAAATGTACACAATAAACTCACACCCAAGCCATATAAAATATCTTTTTTCTCATTTTTTTATATTTGTACCCTTTATACCAAATGGATCTTACAAATGCCAATTACAATTTATATTAATTATATTAAAAAAATCTCAAACACCAATACAAAAAAATTAAAAATAAACAAAAACACTCTAAATACTAAATCCACAGCAATCAAACAACATTTATGCAATAATTAAAAATCAAACATATATATTTAAAAATTATTATTTTTTCTATGTGTCATAGCATCGGCCGGGACGTGAACCCACAACCGTCTGCAGCCAACTACTTGCTTGCATGGCGGCTGCGATACCTCTCGGCTAACAACGCAAGACGATAAAAAATTTTTTAAACAACATCAGAATCACTATTTAAAATTTAAAGAAAATAAATGGTACTTATACATTTTTTTATTTACCAAACTTGGTAGCCATTTTTTAAAAATAATTATATAGTTTTAGAGGCATAGAAGTTTATAGAGACAATATACTTGTATTTAAATATTATAATTAATATAATAAATAAAAGTTAAATATTATAGTCTAAAGCTAAACTAGTAAATGAAGTAACAACAATTATCCAAATTCAAAAATAAATAAGACTAACTAAAATAAACAATAAAAAAAATTCAATGACATATCCAAAGCAGTGCAAAGGACTAAGAAACATATCAACATATATATATATATGAGCTAAATTTCCCACAATTCCCAATTACATTACACACACATTTGATATTTTTAAGTAAAAAGGGTAAAAACATATCAATAACTATATATTATCTATATATTTTAAGATTAAAGGTATATGGGATGTAATTGGGAATTATGGAAAATATAGTTAACATATATTTGTTATGTTTTTTAGTTCTTTGCATTTGAGAAATTTGCTTTGGCAGGGAAACATATTATTGAATTATTTTTGTTTTTTGGATAGTCTTATTTAATTTTGAATTTGGTGTAATTTTAACTATTTTAATGACTGATTTAGCTTTAAACTTTTAATATTTATTTTCTTTAAATTTTAAGTAGTGAAGAATTCTGATGCTGCATTAAGATTTTTTAAAAATATATATATTGTGCCAGTCAAATGATTTATATGGGTTTAATCCAGTTCGAAGACTAGGCAAAAGTACCTCGAGGCCACTCATACATGAGATGTAAAAATCAAGAATACTATGGCCTCTGCCCTATTTGTCTATTTTTGAGTCTAACCATTGTAAGGGTAAGAATTGTCCCTCCACGTAACAAAATCTACAAGATAGGCAAAATACACTAAAGCTGATTGAATCCAGATGCTGTGATCCAGAATCTGACCATCATTCAACCCTTTCACCTCTTCTCAATGATTTACTACCCTATGGATGACATTCCTCAACATACACTGACAATCAATTCACTCTCAGTCCAGCAGTCACTCCCTGTAGAACAAGAGACTCATAATTTAACTAATTTATCACTGATTTGATAAGATATATACACATATGGTTAAGTAATTAATTATAGAATTTAACAGACTGATCTACATATATATGAAATAGTGTATGTGCAATTAAATATAGAGTTGGATAAAATGGATTCACAGACAATAAAATATGCAAATGAGTTATAATTTTAAATATTATTATTTTAATAAACAATAGCAAACAATAAATTAAAACATACCAAATTATATGGTGGGAACATGAGGTATAACGCTTGCAGGCGTTAGATAACTGCTGAGATTCATGTTATATATTTCATTATAAGCGTTTAATAATGTGTAGTGCGGTATTGGAATTTCATGCCTATATTAATTAATATGCCAAATTTCTAGCTCTCTTGTAGTCTGCTAGATCATGCAGAACTTTATAGCCAAAGCTATATAGCTAACTATCATAACGCTCTTATGGCGTATATTTAATACAAAGTTAATTCGAGCATGTAATTAGGCTCAGAGATATGCAGGTTAGCATGTTAACATAGATTAGGATGTATACTAATGCTAGATAAGCGTTTAATATCAAAGGGAGAGAAAACTGATTTATGATAGGTTTACCTATATTCTCTATGGCACATATTAAAATATTAATTAAGCAAAAAGGTGCGAATGAGTCATTATTCACGGGCTTCAGTCTCCAAAGACTCGGTTTGCCCTAAGACCGCTCAACCTGCCGCGAATAAGAACATTAGTAGTTCAGGTAGTCGGATAAGCATTATGAATCATCTAGGTCCTTGTGCCCTAGTTCTAAAAGTGTGCTTGAACCTGAACTAAAGTGGATGAGAGTGACCTCCGCCAGCACGTCATCGAAAATCATGCAGCAAGCTGATAAGTGTACATTGCGTACTTTGTAAAGACACATCCGCAACTTATACATATATATAACGCAATCGTGTAACATTACATTATCGTGCCTTAATATTAGATAGCGTATATTTGCATATCTATATAATCCAGTTCTCAAATTTAGTATTTTAAATATACTATTAAGGGACTAAATTAATTAGTAACCTAGTTTAATATTATCCCCTGCATCTCAACATAAATAAATCTAAGGAGGATAAAGCATATTTGCGGGGTAATTACGAATAAAATATTAAAATATGCTTTGAGAATATTTCTGTGGCTAGTTCCGATGATATATGAGTTATATATATAAATAGTTATAATTCATAACTAAAATTAAGCAAACTGCATAAAATAGCTAGATAACTGATTATTGTAATATTGATACCCAAAACTTAATCAGTAACATAATATGATCTTGAAACAGCGAGTGAGAATGAAGAATAATAATGCAATTGATTAATATTAAATTATAGTGAAGATTTGAAATTATCTTCGCAAATCGATAAGCTAAAATGATATTTAGAAATACTTGCGGTTTCGAGTCATTTGGCATATTAAATACACATATTATATTAAAATGATAAAATCATAAAATAAAATTGAATAGATTTAGAAATAGGCATAAAAGACCGCAGAAAATTGTACATTTAAAATAGATTATTAGGAGTTTTACAATTTAAAAGAGAATTCGAGTTTTACATTATAAAAGAGAATTTAAATTTTATAATCAGGCAAGACTTAGCATTTAAAAATCTTCTTTGTAGATTTTAGTAAAGGTGTTTGATGAAAGCAGATTTAGTGAATAGCTAGCTTTTAAAAATAGAGAAATGAAAGTCACAGTTTATAGACAAGAGCTCTGAGAAAATTTACCGTTTAGTTGTTTCCATTGCAGCTGGTTTTGAAGCACTTGGGACGATAATAAGTTGACACTTGATGATGATGCACAGTTAACAGAGATTTTTCCATGGGCTACTTTTGCTGGTGATGGCATTAGGTTTCATTGGACCAAAGCTCTCCATTCTCTGTGAGGAGAGGCGGTGAATTACGGCCTCTACTCGCACATTTTAAGGTGAAACCGGCGTAGATTTGGCCTACAGTTCACTTAATATATATATATGATTGATCTCCTTGTTAATAAAACTTCAAGTATTTATACCTTTTGAAATCTGCACACCTGTTATTTTTTTGCGTAGCTGAACAATCCATTTTATTTTAGCCAAACATTTAATTATTCCCACTGGCAGAAAAACTCATTTCTTTATTTAGACAAACAATTTTAGTGATAACAAAGTAATTTAGATTCTGTTTTCCCTGCTTATCTTGTTGTTAACATTATATATTTCAAACAATATCCACGCTATTCTAGGACTATTTTAGGATTAAATGCGTGACCTACATCAAATCTGTTTCCAAAATCGAATGTTATCTTGACAAAATTACCCTGTAATTAGCAGAAAACACTTTATAACCAGAGGCGGTAGAATAAATGCAGAATAACAGGAGATATGTATATGCGATTTCACTAATACAATAATAAAGTTGCTAAATAATTTAACTAAAATATTTCTTAAAATAGAAATGTCTATAAAATGAATTTACCTATCTGTAATAATATATATATATTTATATATATATATACCATTAACATAAATAATTTAGACTAAAATATTTCCTAAATTAGAAATATTTATAAAATTGATACATATCTGTAATCTATACATATTCAATTAAATTACAGACATACTGCTCGCATATATATACATGATTCTGCATCTATAATAATTTAATGTTATTCAGATGGGTACTCTGGGAGGGTTTAAACCTGGCATATAGATAGATGTGTGGGTAACATAAGTGAAATGGGCAGATGGATGAAACTGACCGTTTCATATCCCCAAACTTACTTTAAAAAAAAAACAAAATAAAAAAGATGCCTTTACTTAATCTGGATTATTAATGATCAAAGATCATATGTTGGTTTTCATTTAAACAACCAAATTTAAAACTCTACTCCTATCATAACCCATCTCAATGTATTCTTAGCCTTGCTTACTATTACACTCATGCTCCACCCCAATAAAACTTAGATTAATAATAGATATATAAAACAACAGAAAAAACTTCCTAAACTAATAAGATAATGCAAATTTAATATAAAAAAAACTCTATTTCTAAAGTGATACAAAAAAAAACAAACATAAACATAACTAGATGTTGTTAGTAAACCCCAGGGTTGGTTAGTTTAATATACAAGTAAAAGGTAGGGGTTTGATCCATGTGCTTATGATTGTTTAGGTAGGATCAGGGGGTTGTTTGATATCTGGCTTTAGTCTAGGAGGACGGTAAACTCCTATGACCATCATCTTACTTTTCAACACTCTATTATCTTTCCACATCCTATTTACATATGAGGGTTCTCCCCTTGGCATTACTCTTGTGATTTTAGGTTTAAACCTGATCTTGGCAGCACACCAATCTCTACCTCTGTTAATATGCTGGTAATGTGATATTTTGATCACGGTTTGATCCCATTTATCAAAGGGCAAGTACTGTAAAAGAAACCCAAAGGATGGCTTATCTGGTGGTTTTTTGTGAAACACTGTCGATAGATTGGCATGTAACTCAGACCAGCCAAATGGTTTCTCAATGGTCCTCCAAGGTTCACAGCAAAACCAAAGCTTCTCCAGACTAGGAACCACAGCTTACTTTTCATCTAACCTACTATAATTGCTTTGAATAAACATATGCTCCTGTTTGAACAGCTGTCTACTTTCTAAGGACTCTGATGGTCTACCCTGCCAGCAATGAAAGTCTCTGAAATCCTTCTGGCTCAAACTGCCTACCGTATTGGTCAACACTGCCAACTGTTGGTATTTTGTGTGTTTAAATTTTACTGGATGTCTATCAATACTATTTAGGACATTCTGACCAGAGTGGTATACCATCTTATACTCAAGTTCCAGCAGTGCCACACTCCATCTCACTGTGGGACTACTGTTACCAACCTGTAGATCAATGACATTAACCTTTTCAACTCCACTCAATATTCCTAGCTCAAATGGACTTTTTGCAGTTTCTTTCTCTTCCTGGTGAACTCTGTTCAACTATTTCACCTAGTACTTTAGCTGGAATTACTATCTCCATCTTTTCTACAATAATAATCTCTGGTGCCCAGTATTTCATATCCATGACACTCTCTGTAGCTGGATTTCAAGGACCCTGAGACCCATCCACAATCCCAGTCTCCACAATCTTGGGTAATGTATCTTCTATAGTCCTCAGCTCTTTAGGCCTACTCATTTCTATCTCCCTACTCAGGTCATCACTATCTTTTGGACTAACCAAGGCCCCAGGGATGTAGGCATCTGTGTTTCGATCTGTTTATCAGGTACAGCTCTCTTTTGGCAATTTTAAGAATTTCTCCTTGTTTTTCTAAAGGTGGGCTCGCAATTTCTATAGTTTCTATAATAGCCTCTATTTCTTACTTCTTAGACTCAACTGTTTTCGCTTCTTTTGATATAATTTGGGTTGTAAGTTGTACAGTTTTTGTAACCTGCTCTAATTCAGCCATATACGCTGGTTCTGTTTTATCCCTTTCTTCTTTCACCATACTATTACTATCTGTGATATACTCGGCCGATTCAGCTCTTTCTTTCCTTATCTACATTATCCCTCTTTTCTTTCTGATCCTTTCTATCCTTTTCTTTCTGATCTACTCTTTCACTTTCTTCCCTTTTTTTCTGATCTATCTCTGGGGTCTTTAAGACTGTATCTGCCTTTAACTCCCTTGAACTTTCTTGTTGCACTTTGCCTCTCCTTCCTACCTCTGGCTTCCAGACCTTCCATGAGTTTTGTCATCGCCTGTCTGCTCTTCTTCCAAACTCCTTTCGAGTTTTGCTTCTAGCCCTATGCTTCATTCTTGTTTCCTGGAACCCTCCATGGTTGTTAGGCTTTGATTGAACCCTTTCTGACCTCCTTGACTCTTCTTCGACTTCCAAGTCAGTCCACTTGCAGTAAGTTGGCAGACTAGCAAGGAGTTTGCATCCATGACAGGTTGTGCCATGCGTTGTACCATGGAGTTTTTTAAATATATGGGGCTTTCTATCCTTTTCTCGGTACTAATACCCATTCTTTCGTTTTACAATATCTAGTTATATAAATATGGCTTATCACCACTCTCCCTCCAGGAATGGTTTTACCTATGGTCCAACTTTCCAATAGCCTCAGCCTACTCCAACTTACTACTAGCTTGCCCTATCTCCATTATATATAGTGTCATACTTAACTCAAAAAAAAATTGGCTAAATTATAATAGCTATGTCTAATATGGTTATTAAATTTTCTGCCTAATATAGATATAATTTATAAACTATAATACTAGAAATTTAAAAATAAGTTATATAAAATTCATGAATCAATATTTATTAAAACAAAATTTATTCTTACCAAGTGCCTGTCCCTTTTTAAATCAACTGCAACCGTTTCTACTAATAAAAAAAAAATATAAAGATTTATTATTGTGTTTAATATTATTATTATCATTACTATGCCAGTTTTAATTTTACTTGAGTACCCATACAATAACATAGTTTATGAATCTTGCCCAACTCGTTTCATTGTCCGTATCCAACTCTAAAATATTACCAAAATATTACAAAAACATTAATTTCCTTTATTATTAATATGCTTTTCTCACTCCTGATGACAACATTTATAATGAGAGACATATGGTCTTCTCTGAGCACCAGTCATCAGTGAGTAAGTAACATTAAGCTTATGCACATCATATATCAAAAAAAAATTTTAGTTGCTTATTAAACCACTCCAATAATAATGAAGTACAGTATTTCATTTCAATAGCCCCATGTGTATATATCCACTCTGCGCCAGCAAAAGAGAACAACAAAAAATTATTTGGCCTCTCTCTTCAGTATATGCCAATAAAAATATTTTTTACATATATATAGTATGGGAGAAAAATATTTTATATCCCCATATTATTTCATAATTTTAACTTTTGACTAACGGGATTGGCGATTTGACAAAGTTTGAACCCAAACAAAAAAAAAATCTTTATTAATACATGATATATCCCATGTTAATATATTATAAACATACCTACAATATATCTTGATAACAGAAGTTATGGCATATATAAAAAAAAAACTAAAAATCTGGAAAAATTCGTATATATATATTTACTGACACAGAGTGAGAAGATATGGACCAACTCATTATGAAATAAACTACTATTTCCCAATAAAGTATTCGAACCTGGGTGAAAAATTTCTACATGCATTAATGGGTCAATCTATACATAGTTATGCACACACGTTCACGTATTCAGTGTGTGAACTAGATAGAGGACCTCATGCTTGGATATCTGGAATCGTGTTTAAAAAAAAAATTATATCACATATATATTAAAAAAAAACTTTACATATCCCATATATATAAAAAACTCTTTTCTGCTATACTTTTTTTTTCATTATTTAAACCGAAATTATCATTTAAGTATGTGCGTGTTTACATTATAAAATCTATATTGTTGCGTTAAAAACTCGGGGGAAAAAAAATCAATAAATATATTTTTTTGAAAAGAAAAAAAAATTTTAGTGTGCATATATATATTTATCCCCTTCCACCTATCCTTTCTTTCTCAAACCGTCTGCATTCAATTTAATGTTATGGAAATAATTAACAAATCGAGCAACAATGAAAAATTAATATATATATATATATTATGAGAGATTTAAAAAAAACAAAGTTTTTAAAATTTATTCTACTATGTAACCTGAATTCGAAAAAAAAATATTTTACTCAGGGTATATGTGTGATATTTTACAATTGAAATCTTAGAACCTGGAGAGAAAATAATTTATACATACATCAATCAAAGGGAGTGTGGGAATACTATTCGAAATTCCTAATTTACAGCATCGGAACTCGGACAAAAAAAATTATACACACATATACGCACATCTCTTCTCTCTACATATATTTGGTTCAGGAAGAAAAATTTCACATACACATATATAGCTAACGTGCTCATGATCGTGGGAGAAATCGAATAGACTCAAAAGTTTGGGTGGTCAGAACCCAGAAAAAAAATTACACACATACAACAAGTGATATGGGAACATACCCACATCAACATCCCCTCTCAGGTATGTGGATTTATATTCAAATGCCCTATTTGGTAGACCAGAATCCGGACAAAAAAAATCTACATATGCATTTTCCCTCTCTCGTGCCAGATTCATTCATGGTTTGCTCAGGGTCGTGTAACTAAGTAACTGCCCCTGTTGGGCAATCAGAACCCGGAGAAAAAAAAAACCTATGTAACGGTAAGAATTGTCCCTCCACGTAACAAAATCTAGAACATAGGCAAAATACACTAAAGCTGATCGAATCCAGATGCTGTGATCCAGAATCCGACCAACATTCAACCCTTTCACCTCTGCTCAATGATTTACTACCCTATGGATGACATTCCTCAACGTACACAGACAATCAATTCACTCTCGGTCCAGCAGTCACTCCCGGTAAAACAAGAGACTCATAATTTAACTAATTTATCACTGATTTGATAAGATATATACACATATGGCTAAGTAATTAATTATAGAACTTAACAGGCTGATCTACATATATATGAAATAGTGTATGTGTAATTAAATATAGAGTTGGATAAAATGAATTCACGGACAATAAAATATGCAAACGAGTTATAATTTTAAATATTATTACTTTAATAAAACAATAGCAAACAATAAATTAAAACATACCAAATTATATGGTGGGAACATGAGGTATAACGCTCGCAGGCGTTAGATAACTGCTGAGATTCATGTTATATATTTCATTATAAGCGTTTAATAATGTGTAGTGCGGTATTGGAATTTCATGCCTATATTAATTAATATGCCAAATTTCTAGCTCTTTTGTAGTCTACTAGATCATGCGGAACTTTATAGCCAAAGCTATATAACTAACTATCATAACGCTCCTATGGCGTCTATTTAATACAAAGTTAATTCGAGCATGTAATTAGGCTCAGAGATACGCAGGTTAGCATGTTAACATAGATTAGGATGTATACTAATGCTAGATAAGCGTTTAATATCAAAGGGAGAGAAAACTGATTTATGATAGGTTTACCTATATTCTCTATGGCACATATTAAAATATTAATTAAGCAAAAAGGTGCGAATGAGTCATTATTCACGGGCTTCAGTCTCCAAAGACTCGGTTTGCCCTAAGACCGCTCAACTTGCCACGAATAAGAACATTAGTAGTTCAGGTAGTCGGATAAGCATTATGAATCATCTAGGTCCTTGTGCCCTAGTTCTAAAAGTGTGCTTGAACCCGAACTAAAGTGGATGAGAGTGACCTCCGCCAGCACGTCATCGAAAATCATGCAGCAAGCTGATAAGTGTACATTGCGTACTTTGTAAAGACACATCCGCAACTTATACATATATATAACGCAATCGCGTAACATTACATTATCGTGCCTTAATATTAGATAGCGTATATTTGCATATCTATATAATCCAGTTCTCAAATTTAGTATTTTAAATATACTATTAAGGGACTAAATTAATTAGTAACCTAGTTTAATATTATCACCTGCATCTCAACATAAATAAATCTAAGGAGGATAAAGCATATTTGTGGGGTAATTACGAATAAAATATTAAAATATGCTTTGAGAATATTTCTGTGGCTAGTTCCGGTGATATATGAGTTATATATATAAATAGTTATAATTCATAACTAAAATTAAGCAAACTGCATAAAATAGCTAGATAACTGATTATTGTAATATTGATACCCAAAACTTAATCAGTAACATAATATGATCTCGAAACAGCGAGTGAGAATGAAGAATAATAATTCAATTGATTAATATTAAATTATAGTGAAGATTTGAAATTATCTTCGCAAATCGATAAGCTAAAATGATATTTAGAAATACTTGCGGTTTCGAGTCATTTGGCATATTAAATACACATATTATATTAAAATGATAAAATCATAAAATAAAATTGAATAGATTTAGAAATAGGCATAAAAGACCGCAGAAAATTGTACATTTAAAATAGATTATTAGGAGTTTTACAATTTAAAAGAGAATTCGAGTTTTACATTATAAAAGAGAATTTAAATTTTATAATCAGGCAAGACTTAGCATTTAACAATCTTCTTTGTAGATTTTAGTAAAGGTGTTTGATGAAAGCAGATTTAGTGAATAGCTAGCTTTTAAAAATAGAGAAACGAAAGTCACAGTTTATAGACAAGAGCTCTGAGAAAATTTACCGTTTAGTTGTTTCCATTGCAGCTGGTTTTGAAGCACTTGGGACGATAATAAGTTGACACTTGATGATGATGCACAGTTAACAGAGATTTTCCATGGGCTACTTTTGGCTGGTGATGGCATTAGGTTTCATTGGACCGAAGCTCTCCATTCTCCGCGAGGAGAGGCGGTGAATTACGGCCTCTACTCGCACATTTTAAGGTGAAACCGGCGTAGATTCGGCCTACAGTTCACTTAATATATATATGATTGATCTCCTTGTTAATAAAACTTCAAGTATTTATACCTTTTGAAATCTGCACACCTGTTATTTTTTTGCGTAGCTGAACAATCCATTTTATTTTAGCCAAACATTTAATTATTCCCACTGGCAGAAAAACTCATTTCTTTATTTAGACAAACAATTTTAGTGATAACAAAGTAATTTAGATTCTGTTTTCTTGCTTATCTTGTTGTTAACATTATATATTTCAAACAATATCCACGCTATTTTAGGACTGTTTTAGGATTAGATGCGTGACCTACATTAAATCTGTTTTACAAAATCGAATGTTATTTTGACAAAATTACCCTGTAATTAGCAGAAAACACTTTATAACCAGAGGCGGTAGAATAAATGCAGAATAACAGGAGATATGTATATGCGATTTCACTAATACAATAATAAAGTTGCTAAATAATTTAACTAAAATATTTCTTAAAATAGAAATGTCTATAAAATGAATTTACCTATCTGTAATATATATACCATTAACATAAATAATTTAGACTAAAATATTTCCTAAATTAGAAATATTTATAAAATTGATACATATCTGTAATCTATACATATTCAATTAAATTACAGACATACTGCTCGCATATATATATATATATATATATACATGATTCTGCATATATAATAATTTAACATTATTCAGATGGGTACTCTGGGAGGGTTTAAACCTGGCATATAGATAGATGTGTGGGTAACATAAGTGAAATGGGCAGATGGATGAAACTGACCATTTCACCATGAACAAACAACATATTTGAGACATGCATAAATTATTTTATAACCCTGTCCCAAGCTTAGCATCAGGGAGAGACAATGCACTAGAATACTTAAGAACTAGAACAAGTTAAATGTGCATATAATATAACATGAGTTAAGTGTTTGTGCATGCTTGGATCATCGGACAATTAACATAAAAGGTTTAAAGAAAATTATAAGACTAAAGCTTTTGTTTTAAATGAGATACTTTAATAAATGTAGTTTAAAATATTATAAATGTTTTAAATATCTCTGCTATTCCCCAATTGATCACTGATGAATAATTTTCACAATGAGGTGATTGCAATTATATAATATTCTGCAGTCTAGGTATTACTTTTCCAATTTAAATAAATTTATCAACTTGTGTCCCCTCGATAAGGCAAAATTGAAATAACTATTGCAACAAAGCATTCTAGTAGCTTTGTGCTTTATAAATAATTTAAAATATTTAAAGGTTTCTTTAATTAACTTATATTTAACTGTGGGAATAAATACAAACAAAATAAGCATTATTGAGGAGATCGACTTGGTAAAACAAAAGGAACTAATATCAAATTACAAATATTTTAAATTGGAAATATTTTCAAATAAAGAAATAATTTACACCGCATAAGGAAACAAATATATATATATATATATCAATCACATTAAAATGAGGAATAGCGAAGGGGAAAAATTTAAGCATAAGATAGATGATCAAATTAAAATAAATATAAATCTAATATTAATCTAATAAGAGATACATTATGAAATATAATAAATTAATGAAACATTTAAAGAAAGGTACTTATATGGAAAAAAAAAAGGAATAGTTCATGAGATCAATAAAAGTTACCAGTCCTTGTTTAGTTGGTCCAGTTCCCTCGACATCTGTGGCTTGGTTACATACGTGGAGTCATTTGTCCAGACAAAGATTTGAAATAGGAAGCATTTTGACACAAAGGGTGCACGTACAGCTCACAGTTCAATTTTACTATTTATTTGACACTTTACGACATTTTGATAGATTAGGACCCCGATGGCAGGCAAAACTGATGAGTTTAGCCACCGTACATGGTCACGTCCACCAAATTAATAGAACTTTTAAAAGGTCGCATGTTTAAATTAGAACAGGAATTCTCCACAAAACTAGGACACAGTTGTTTTCAGCATTTATTTTCAGTGCAACCTCGGAGGATCATTAAACTTGGTCGTCGTAATAGGAGCAGCAGAGGTAAGTAGTAGAATTCTTCAAAAGAGCCAATGAGCAGCAGCTAAGTACATTTTCAAATCACTTCAGTAACAAGGTTTAGAAATACATCACAGTCAATCTCTGAATAAAATAATTTTAGAATAAAAAGGCGAATTTCAGCCAAGTTTTTTCAAGAACAAAATCTGAATCAATTGAAGCACAAAATCTGAATACATCAAGAACAAAATCTGACTAAATCAAAGCACAGGATCTGACTAAATCAAAGCACAGATGTGAATAAATCTCAATCCACAGAATCTCAATGAATCAAGTCTTTTGTTCTCCCCACCTTTTTATACATTTCTGGAGATACTTTTCTATTGTTTTGCGAATGATTCTCAATCTT
This sequence comes from Epiperipatus broadwayi, assembly GCA_028023455.1. Lineage (NCBI taxonomy): Eukaryota > Metazoa > Onychophora > Udeonychophora > Euonychophora > Peripatidae > Epiperipatus > Epiperipatus broadwayi. Next base: position 3,501 of record JAQFVV010001809.1, on the reverse strand, counting down.
GATAAGCCCCCTATGCTGTTTAAAAGTAATTTTTTGCTAAAAATAAACTTTAATTTCTTATTATCAAATTTTGCTTTTAACTTTGAATTTGATTTATTAAAAAGGCCATCTTTAATTTGCCATGAATGAAATACTAATTGAAAATGCCATTACTTCAGGAATGCTGGCAGGCTTATCTTAAAATAAAATCATATGCCATATATTTTTAACAAAATTAAAAGAAAAATATTTTATTTCTTTTAAATAAACTGACATTTTAGTTCAACAGAATTTTGCATTTAATCATATATATACGCTTCCGTACATAAAAAATATTTACACAAAAAGTAAATAATTTCAACTTTAAAATTATTTCCTTTTGTGAAATAATAGCATCTTTCACTTTAAACTTAATATTATTGAAACATTATATCATATTTTTATACCAAATATTTGAATAATTATACACCTTCATAAAAAATGTTTTATTATTATCATAGTATCTTTCGCTAATTCTATAATCACTAATACATTCCATAATATTATTGCAATAAACTTATCAATAATTATATATCTTTATAAAATAATGTTCTATGATATTTCATTTATGAAATAATTCCATAACATTTCCATGTTCAACATATTTATAATAAAATACCTTATATGTTATATCACACATTTTATCAACAACAAAAAAGTTCTTCTATAATAATTTGATAATTTCATAACTGTAACTCATAATATATTTTTGTGTCTAATTTTAACCACAAAATAAATATATAATTGTCAAGCGTTGTTAGCCGAGATGTCATCACAGCCACCGTGCAAGCAAGTAGTTGTTTGCAGATGGTTGTGGGTTCACCTCCAGCCGATGCTATGACATATGGGGAAAAAATAAACATATAATCATTCCAACATTATGTAAAATATGGTATTTATTTACTTTATTTCCAATAATTTCCATCACATTCAAAGATTATTTTCATTATTATCTTTCATATTACTTTCACATAGACAATATAATTTGATCTCTCAAAAAATTTTGGAATATAAAAACATTCCACAAATCTTTATGCAACACTCTTTTTATATATCATTTGTTTAATATTTCACTCTTCTTGCATTACAAAATTCTGAACATCATTTAAGAGTCTAGCTATTATTCTTCATACAACTTTCCAAATACCAATCACGATGCAGGAACCAGTGTAATAGTAGTGATTAAAAGTGAGGGATTAACATCTATGAAAACTATGCAAAACAATTATAACATGGATATAGATCTTAAGGCCATATTTTCTTGTGTCTACCTTAATTCCTATCTTGGCTTCTAATTGAACACCTATAGATTTACAGAAAAAAAAATGCTACCGACCATGAATCACAAAAAACATACAGACCTACATTATCTGTATTACAATTGATATTTATTTCTGTCTAGCTTTTTAAAAGGAAAAAAAAAATTAAGAATAAATCTTATTAAAATAATATACTTTTATATTTTATTCAATACTATCTTAAATACACTCTTTAATAATAAAAAAATCACTTTTTATTACAATTTAAGTTTGGAAATATACAAATGTATTATTTATGTATGTATAACAATTAATTTTAATACAGCTTTTAAAATTGATACAATAATTTAAAACATTAAATTGACAGAAATAATAAATCAATTAGAAAGATAAGAACGTAAAACTTAATTACATAAATTAACACACATTTCACATTACAATTATTTCACCATCATTAAATGATTTAAGATAATTAAATAACAATTTTCAAATTAGATTGTTAGTAATTACAAAATACTAATTTTTATTATTAAGACTATTGTTATAACATTATGTTATATGACTTCAATAATTATTTACTTTTATTTACTACTAATACGTTTTATCTCAACTTTATCATTTAATTTAAATTATATTGCTTTAAAATAACCTAATTTAACTTTAACCTTAAATAAACAGTGTGTTTCAATCTACTTTATATACTAAATAATAAGTTTAAAAACAACTACTGTATAAAATTTCCGTTAAAAAATGACTGTTATACAACTTTATAAATGTATAGGGTATATGAGCATAGACCTTCACAACCCACCATTCACACTTCATCTCATATCACTGATACACTTGAATACATATATGTCGAAAAAATAAATAATCACCAATATACATATTTCATGCTAAACCAGCAATCATCAGTTGGTCCAGATTATCATCTCTACACATATATGCAATAAGTGCTCAGATATATATTAAGATAGCCAATCTTCATATTTTAATGGACAGGCTTCAATCCATTCTACATTCCAACTCTTCAACCGTCCATCCAATTGAAAATCTGATGATGGAACACTCAAAGGCTACCCTAAGGCCAAGATTACTTTAACATTAAATAAACAGTGTGTTTTAGTCTACTTTATATAATAAGTTATAAACAACTACTGTATAAAATTTCCGTTAAAAATGACTGTTATACAACTTTATAAAGTAATATAGCAAAATAGAAAGGCTACAGTATACGTGTTTTGCAATGTAGACAATAAATCTGAAATATATTACAAATTCCATTTAACCTAATGCAATTTTAGTGTAGAGCCCTATAAAAAAAAAAACTTCTTTAATAATGTTAACAGGAGTGTTACCTTATTAAAAATCCATCCTCATATTCCAATAATTACTTAATTGGGCACTGTTCGATCTTTTGTTTATTCCATTGTCGTAGCTAGCAATATTTCACGCCTCTTTTTAGCAGAGATGGATTAAGCGGCCGCGTAGGGCCTGGAAAACTAAGGGGCCCCAACGTTTTAAAATGTCTCATTAGAATTCAAGGAAAATTGTTTTTTTTGTATACAATCAATCCTTCTATAAAGTGGTATTATTTAAGCCTTTGAAGGGAATTTATTTGAGTTTTGGTGTTATTTTAACTTTCAACTGACATCAGGGGGGTGAAAGTAGTGTAGCATAAATCGGCCCAAATTAAGTAAATATATATATTTAATTACACAAAAAATTCAACCCCTCTCAAAATAATAATTTGATTTAAATACTCTGCTTTTGAAAAAATTATCATAAATGAATTTGCTGTTTTCCTGAAGCTGATTTATCTCCTGTGGGTTTTTTTCTAAATTATATTTTGCTTGAAGATAAATAAAAATGAATTTTCTTTGCTAATATCTTAATAATATTATCATGATATATATATTGTAACCAGTTAGCTTATATAGCATACACTAATGTAGTGTAGGTGCATATACATACTAAAATAAAGGAAAAGTAGAAATAAACACAGACAAAATTATTGTAGATATTTTCTACATTCACTGAAATAAAATAATAATAGATGATAACTCTGATTTAAAATAAAAATTGTTTTATAAATTAAACTTTTAAAAGGTCTGAATAAATATAAATATTGTATTATTATTATGATGATGATGATGATGTTTCAAAGCAAAACTTTATTGAATCTAAAAAGTTACAGAGTCACATCTAGTACTATATTGATTTG
>JAQFVV010001808.1:0-38726 GCA_028023455.1 Epiperipatus broadwayi | reverse complement strand
CTTATTGTTCACCAATTCAATAGCATAATGACTGGTAGCCTGCATTTAAATTTATATGAGTACCAAACCTATATGAGTTGGAAATTATTCTCATCATCATCAGTCTAAGGTCAGTAGAATCTACTTTTTCCATACTATTCCAAACTTTTCAACAGCAATGGAAACTCCATTAATTGGTCTATCACTACGTGAATAAAATAATTTAACAACTCCACTACTTATCTCCTTATAACATTGATTATATTTCTATTCATTTCTTGTTTCAAATTATTCAATTTCCCAGCTCTTCTCAAGATATCTCTTCTCCAAGATATAACATTATAATTATATATGCTAGACGTTTAAAATCTTTAAGTGTAAAAATCCAATAATAATAAATAAAATTTTACTTTTTATTAATAAATACTTTCCAAGATGTTCAATACAACTTCCACTTTTTTTGCATTGCTTATATCAAACCTTTGAAAAACTATGAACCATCATACTTAATTAAATAAATCTGAGAAAGATGATTAGACTATAGAAACTGATACAAGCTAGTAATATAAAGCATTTTGAAAAGTGCAAGAAGGAAGTATTTTTTTAAAGAATAATGTATACTATTTACAAAATTAAATACTATAATAAGCCTGTAGGTTTCAGTTATTATATAAGTAGAGATGTCTTCCCATCCCTTGTATATGTATTAAATGAATTATGTCCTGTACATGAGGAGTCAGATTGACCTTAGGTCAACATGGATGTGACAAGAATCTTGGGCCTCCGGGGTGGCCTTTGAGCATCTCATCATCAGATTTTCAATTGAATGGATGGCTCTAGAGTTGGAGTGTGGAGTAGATTGAAGGCTGTCCATTAAACTATGAAGATTGTCTATGTTAATATATATCTGAACACTTATAGCATATATGTGTAGAGAAGGTAATCTGGACCAACTGACGATTGCTGGTTTAGCATAAAATTTGTATATTGGTGATTATTATCTTTTCAACATATCTGTGTTCAGGGGTATCAGTTGTTATGAGATACTGTGGAGAGTGGTAGGTTGTGTGAAAGTCTGTGCTCATATATCCTATATATTATGTATAAAGAGACGTATATAACAAGCCTGAGGGTTTCAGTTATTACATAGTAAAGAAGTCTGCCATCCCTTGTATATGTATTAAATGGATTATGTCCTGTACATGAGGGGTCAGATTGATTTTAGGTCAACATGAGTGTGAAAAAAATCTTGGCCTCAGGGTGGTCTTTGAGGGTTCCACCATCAGATTTTTATTGGATGGATGGTTGAAGAGTTGGAGTGTGGGGTGGATTGAAGCATGTCCATTAAAGTATGAGGATTGGCTATCTTAATATATATCTGAGCACTTATTCATATAGGTGTAGAGATGATAGTCAGGAATAACTGATGATTGCTGGTTTAGCATAAAATATGTATATTGGTGATTATTTATCTTTTCGACATATATGTGTTCAAGTGTATTAGTGATATGAGATAGAGTGGTGAGTGGTGGGTCACGTGAAAGTCTCTTCTCATATACTCTATATATTAAAATTAAATACTAAATTTTCTAAAAAATAATAAAATGTAAATTTAAAATGAAATGTGTATATTTTTAAACTTTAATTTTAGTTTCGTGTATCTCACTAAATTCTCTAATACCTTAAGCTTTAGAAATAGGTTTTTTTTAAATTATTGTTTAAACTTTAATTTCATAAAATGAAGAAAAAGGAAATTATTTTGTAAATTTTTAAAGGAATTGCAATAAAAATGTAAATTAAATTATTTTAGAATTTTAATAAAAAGTTATTTTCATGTTGTTTATTAAAACTATTTTAATCAAATAGTTATTTTTTTTTTTAAAAAAATAATTATGCAAAATATTTATATCTTCCAAATACAAAAATTTTCATTTTATTTGAACAAATATATATTTAACATTGATTCTATCTTTATATAAAGTTTTATTTTTTATGGAATTAATTATTTTATTTATTGCATATTGAAACCATTCATCATATATATATATATATATAATGATAAATAACATATACTGATTAAATGTAAAGCCAAGTGAATAATTACCAATTACTGGCCTCTAGATCATGTTTATTAATTTTATATATAAATATACCATGACCACCATTTCTTATGCTTGTGTACAACTGTTGTCAGAACAGGCAAAACTCACTATACGTATTGCCACACACAGCAAGTTAGAGTAATCAATGGATGCCAGAAACTAGTCTGGGGATATTGGATGAGTAGGCACTAGATGGGGATTTTATGCACAAGCCTTCTAGCATCCATTGATTACTCTAGCTTGCTTGTGTGGCAATATGTATAGTGAGTTTTTTCTGTTTTCATAACTTTTTATATATATATAATAACCTTTTTTTACGATATGAATTAATAAATATAGCCATAAACTGTAAAAAAAAAAAAACACCATATTGGGTTACTTTTCATGTTAAATGAAATAAATTAGTATTGTGGATATTATTGCCACTGAGATAAGCAAAAATGGCATTAAAATGTCTTTTATAAATACTGCCTAGTAGAGTAGATTAATAAAAAATAATCCAAAATATCTTCTTGATAGATTTTGTTCAAAATCATGGACAAAAATTTGTGCATCTCGATTGTTTTTTCTTTTTTAAAAAAGCACAATTAATTTTTTTTTTCACATATATAAAAACATAAATCACACACACACACACACACAAATTGAAAATTGAGATGGTAAAGAAATACACAAGATAGAAGGTTGAAGATCAATTGCAATAAAATATAATAACTAAAACATTAATCCAATTATTATATTACAAGAAGTAAACAACAAATGTTATAGTAAGTGAGAATAGTAAAATTTAACGTTGCTTTTAAACGTATGTATGCATAACATCTCTGTGTAAAAGTGTATTCCATTTGAAAGGTTATAAATGTAAAACAATTAAATTAATTTGTTTTATTGAATATTACCAGTTAACTAATATATTATTTATTAGATAAATTTATTAATTAAAATTTTGAGAACTTTAAAATTTCATGAAAAATACTATTATTGTCTAATGTTCTAATATTAGGGATTATTTGTAAAATAAGCAGTTGTATATTTTATTGAGAATGATTATTGTACAATAGAGTATAACATTAAAATGCATTATTTAATTTTCATTTTAATGCTACGTCTCAAAAAGTTGGTCCTTTTCAGACTCCCCAGATGCTTAAACTTGCCTGTTTCTAATGGTTATCCTAGCAACAAAACAGATTTTCCTCATACAATCTTGAACTGTGAAGAATTTTGAGTAATGTTGGATAATATCACAGACCACATGATCATAAACTACAAATATAACTTTTATTCACATATAAGTAGATCTTGTTAAATTACAATGTGCAAAGGACCCTGCCATGTTTAAATCTAAAATAGTATTTTATTAGTCTTTTTGGACATAAAGAAGTAGAAAAACCTGCTAGGCATTTTGTCTATTGATATGTTTTCTTCTCTTTGACTTAAATTGATAAATTATGACAGCAATAATGTTATCACTGAATATTATTCAAATGCAAACAAAATTGTAATATTTTAAGTCATTAATTCAAATTCAAAATCACTTATGGGATGTTATTACATATAATAATAATGCTTCAGTAATCATTTGTCTCTACTTTAAACTGGATTAACTTGTTAAAAATTATTGGTTACATCTCCCTGTGGACTTCTTGAATATTATAAATCCCATGCTATTATATATGTCATCATGTGTATCAGTTATATGATTAAAGGGACATTGAATATTTGGCTTCAAATTCCCTCTAATTACATCTAGCTTAAAATATAAATACTATACTAAATCTGATATTAATTTATTAATCAACATATTAATATATATCATGACTATAACCTTAAGACTATAATGTGATGTGATGTACTGTAGATTCTTCTTAAATGAAGTCAAGAATCTCTCAGCAATTATACCAAGAAAAACTTGTTAGCTACTTAATTTTACATTCCCCAGTCTAAGTGTTCCCATATTTTGCTTCATCCCATTTACACAACATAATCTTTGTCAACTCTACTGCCTTTAAAACTAAATACCCCTTATCTTTTTCCAAACTCAGCATAAAAAACAATAATCTACTTTCTGCATAATCACTTTTTTCATATTTATTTTTCCATAACGTCATTATACGTACCCTTTCTGTTTTCAAGCATTTACATTCAATTAACAGATGCCTAATATTTTTTATTCCTCCTTAGATAATTTACACACTAAATCACTATACACTTAAATAAGACATTAGGGATCTCTACAAATCTTAACACAAGCTTACGACTTTAAAAGACAAGAGTGGCCACTCTTATCTTTGATCTAATTTCTAATTATATAGGTAAATCTAAAGCATTTTGATTTGAGAGTGTGAAGCTATTAACTACTATAAATATGTTCATACTGTTGCATTTAGGTGCATAATCTTAAGATTATAGCTTTAATATATATTACTTACATAATGAGTATGTGCTTTATCAATTATTAATTATAATTAACATATTGTAATTGTACATATAGAATTTCTTAAAATCACAATGAAAATTATTTAAACTGATTTAAATTCATGGATTACTTATTCCTTGCTGAGTCTTGTACTTTATTTAAAATGATCTTAACTATATCTGGATAGATTCAAATTCTTCAAACTAATGGTTCAATTTCTCCATTTCATATACATGATGAATATTAATTACTAGGATTTTATTTAAATATTGCTTCCTAGTGGATTAAATTATCAATTTGTATGATATATGCCTAACATCTGCTTAGCACTTTATTTCCAAATGACAACTAACAAATATTATAAGTTATAGATACAATTTCTAAAAGAGATTAATTGCAGCAAGACAACCCAAAATAGGAATCATAATTGTGACTTACTGAAAATCTTTTGAAAAATTATATTATAACAAAAAGAGAGGGGTTCTTGAACAATAAATAGAACTCTGGATTATTAGTTTAAAAAATTATACAATACACTTTGTTCTTGATCTGTTTAAAATGTTTGTTTTATAATTATTTTCACATGTATGTGGTCATGGGCATCAGACATATAAAATGAAGTGGATAGCTGTAGAAAGTTTGAAAGTCTGAATTCTAATCCCTTCCAAATTATTATTATTATGAATATAATATTAATAAAGATAACAAGATAACATTGGTAAGACAAAGGATATAAGTGTAATGTCTGTTTTATAGATGAGACAACTTCCATATTTCTCCATTCTTTTTTATTTCATAAATAATTTCATATAAATAAAGATACAATAAAATACAAATAACCCCTAAGATGCATTTTGTGCTGAATCAGCACTCATAAGTTGGGCCAGATCATCATCTCTCATATTTATCTTTATTACATGAAGAGTATTTACATAGAGCAAATTGTCTCATTTTTATTTTCAAGCATCAATTTACTAAAGTCCCAACTTTTATGTTATCAACTTTTTAATAACACCTGTAATGATTATTACTAATTATTTATTAAACTAGAGATATTTGTATTGGAGAAGTATAAACTATAAGACAGTATAAAATCCCCCATATACTTATTCATATTTAATTTATTACATATTATTAGTCCTTGATTTCATCCTCATGTTATTCAATAAATAAAGGTATCCTAAGTAGGCCATTAATATACTTTTGTTTGTTCCTAGAATAGTGTACATGAGCTTGTAAATGCTAGCTTATGCATCATATCAAATAGTGCCATAATCGCTTATGCTACAAAGATATGTAATTGTGAGATTTTACAAAGTCATGTTATATGTAGGCAAGTAATACTATTAATGTGTTAATTATTTACTTGTTTTGAACAGGATTAAGGAATTAGACTCATACCTGTAAATGAGGTTGTTACTAGGCCAATTATTACTGTAAAAAAATAAAAAGACATGTTAAACATTTTCAAATCCAGTTTTAATTAATGTAAGGTGATGAAAAAATATTGTATATGTTTTCCTATAGAGTGTCTTGTTATATACACTACTTTATTGATAATACATCATTCACAACTCAATATTAAACCTTTAGTAGAGAAAATAAATCAATATAATTTTAAAATGTTATGTAGAAAACTTTTATTACAAAGAGTATGTTTTGTTGTTTGTTAATAATTTTATTTGTTTATATAATCATTCATTAATAATAAATTAACTGTTATTTATAATATAGTTGCCTATTCATCCAATATCCCCAGACTAGTTTCTGGATTGCGGTCTTCATCAGTGGTTGCTTGTTGTTGATTGAAATTATTATCATTTCCATGCTATTTGAATAAACTAGGTCATATTTCTATTTCATTAAATTCACTCTTCATTTAATTTATTTACACCACTGTTTACCCTTATCTTTAACTAAAATTTAGAATTAAAAAAGCTGTTATAGAGTACAATAAAATCCACGAGTTTATAGACATATAATCCCTGTTTCTATGTAGTTTAGCTTATTTATATTTTACTATCAAGCAATAGACCTCAATCTATAAATGTAATTATTCAATTGTTTTTAATTAAAAGTCAGCATTTCACCAAGCAATGAAGTTTATGATTGTGTATTAGGTTTGATATTTACTACTTAAAATTTATCTTTCAATAATTCAGGGTGAGATGATCCATAGCATTGAGGCAAGATATCACATTTTTTGAAATGAAAAGTAAAGTTGTTTTCTCATTACTTATAAATGATTTAATTGAAGTTATTAGACTTATATGATAAATAAATTTATAAAGTTTCCATTAACAATTGCTTGAAATGAATAAAATTTTCTTGAAGTAATAATGAGCAATAATTCCTTGATTATTTATTGTTGCTCATCTTTTTATTAATAAAAGGAGAAGACACTATTGTCCAGATAAGACAAAATACCTAACGTGAGATTATTTACTTGATTATGTTGATAAAGGGAAACAAAATGGATATTTTAAAGTTTTAACTTGCATGCATTTTGAATGCATTAAAATTTTCCAAGCACCACTATTTATACTTTTCATTCAGCTGATGCCTGAATTAGCTCACATTTCTCATTATGTTTTGATATTTCTTTAGTTTTATAAAAAATATGGAAGACTTATCAAAGTTATCGAGAATTCAGATGATAGACATTATCTGGTTTTGAATTAACATGACAATTTCATGAATTGGAAATAGTATAATATGGAAAATAATAATTTTGTAATTTATATACCTAATGAGTACACATTGTACACTTTAAGTGCAGCTACATGGAAACTAAGTTCAAAAAAACTATTTGAAAAAAATTAACTTCATAGTTGCAAAACTAATTTGCATGGTACTAAATCCTGTGAGCGATAAAAACTGGGTCAACCTTCAAAAGTTGAAAATCTGGAGGCTGCATAAAAAGTTTTAAACTGAAGATCCAGATTTCTTGGAGGTTAATGGAATTAGCTAAAATGGAGATAGTATCTGACTTTGCATCTAAATATGAAATCAACCTGGGGAAAAAAAGGGTCATAGTAAAGGCTGCTAATATCTTAACATATATCCCTAAAACTAAATATTACTATTGGATTCATAATATTAATTGTATTAGAAATTTCGTTAGTAAGAAAAAACCTTGTTTAAAAAGATAAGGCAATAGGCATGTATTATTAAAAAGGCAAGAGTTTGATATAAAATTTGGCCAGTAAATTGGTAATGTGTGTTTTCAAACAGTAAAATATTACAATTTGAACTCTAGAAAATATCAATTTAATGCTTTCATTCAAAGAAAATATGGAGGTAAAGCACTGTAAAACTCTGAATATTATAAAATGTATCCATCTGCTGTCATTGTTCCCAGAATATTTTTAAATATAAAGCTGCACTAGGAAAATTTTTCACATTGATTTCTAATTGACTTCGATGGTTCATACTTTTACAACATAGCTAACCTTATTGTGTCCTGGGTTGTAAATGACCTGGATTTTAGCTTGTACACTTTAAAATCTATATATGAATTTGTTGAAAAAATTGAAATCTCAAAATAAATAATAGCTACAAAATTGCCTCTCTGGATGTAAAGGGATGTGGGTCTGTCCCACATAATAAATTTATTAAAGTTGTAGAGTAATTACTGTAGCAAATCAATTATAACAAACAGACTTTTTTATTATAGATACATTAAATTGGAGTAATAACAAGATATTTGCATCAATTAATTACAAAACCAATAAAACAAATTATAGTTGATAAATGGGACTCCCTTTTAGTGGAGTTATCTGTACTCTGTATTGATCCAAATTTGAGAATTTGATTATTACAAATTTGAGTAGCTGTCTAAAACATTTTTACACTCCAAATATTTTGATGATACACTAATATGTCCTATGTAGTAGCTATTAATAAAATTCATCTTGAGTTAGCATCTATGACTTCTTTAATTCGGTCTATCAAGAAGAAAGACAAGCATCCTCATAATATAAATTGTTTAGACCTATATATTCTTTGACAGAATAGTGTTTTGGATTATAGGTTGGTTTTAAAATCCTTAAATGTGAATGGCATTATCAGTTATATCTATCACCCTCTTCTACCATAAATCTGCAGGACTGAAAACTTTTCTCCATAGAAATTGAAAGCTTTGCAAGGTTGACACAGATCAGAGAAAAACATATAACTACATATGAAAGATCTAATTAATATAAGGTACAATTCCAAAAAAGTAAATTCAATAATCATTATTTTTATGATAGAAACATGCACTCTGTAAACATTCAATCCAAAAACAAAACATGGTCTAATCTCCTTTATGTTTCCAAAGTTGTGCAAAAGTTAAAAAAATATTTACACTCACAAATACAGCATCAATTTTTACTCGCCTCCATCTTTAAATAAATTATTAAATAATTCCAAACATAAAATAATTAGAGAGGCTTCACACCAACTTGTTTACAAAATTAATTGCTAAGGATTAAATTGCTTAAAGGCTCACTATGGAGAAATGGGAGCTAACAAATCTCCAAGACTTGTCAAGCATAATTATATATATAATCAGGCTAAGAAGAGAAACACACACTTCTGGTTTTAGGACCACAATGCAATTGGGTCATAATTTTGATGTCTCTTAGGCTGAAATTATTTGTTCTGAGAGAGATCACAGAAGAAAAAAGTGAAGAAGACGTGGTCAAAATATATGTAAGCAGTCAATAAAAAGGACACTAGCATTTCTTTTTTTTAAAAAAAACGACATTTGTAGCTACCATTCTGTCATTAATGTAAATTTACTTACAACCCATTTATTCTATAATATACAAAACCAGACCTCAACTGTCGTTAATTGTATAAAGCTATGATTAAGATACTTTTGAATATTTGAAATGCTTAGTTTAAAATAAATTTTTTTATTATAAAACAAACTTGATCGGCTGTTAATATATTTTATTATTTACTAAATAATTACATTAAGTTTTTTAAAAAGTTTTCAGATATTTATTTTAATTAATTTCAAATTGATCTTTTGCATAAATTACACTATTAAATAAATACCTTTTAAATTAAGCAAACTAAATTAATTTTGCTAGTTTTACAATTATAAATTGATACATTGTACAGGCTTAAACCTGCATTTATATATGTAATATATGCGGGGTTCGAACTCATACTTTAACACAACCTACCACTCTCAGTGTCATCTCATATTGCTGACCCACCTGATCACACACATGTTGAAAAGATAAATAATCACCATGAGACATATTTCATGCTAAACCAGCAATCATCAGTTGGTCCATATTACTATCCTCATATATATATATATAATCAGTACTCAGCTTATAAATTGACTAAATCTAAATGTATAAACTTTCATGCACATGCATACATTAAATATAGAAACTGATTGTTCTACAACCTTTTGTAATTGTAAATGTAATTATTTTATTTTAAAATATCCTATGTTATTATGCTTGATTTATTATTCTATTCTGTAGTTCTTTATAAAGTATTTATTTTATATGTGTGGGTCTCTATTTGTCTGTACCATTTGATGACATTTTTTCATAATAATAGTAACAAAATGCAAATGCATATATGTGTGTGTGTTGTAACTTTAAATTCCACCCCCCCTAAATAGACTAGATAAAATCCAATAACAACTATAACGTTAAATTTACCCCCACCCCCCAAAAAGAGACTTGATAAAACGCCTAACTTTCGGTCATTAGCATTAAATTCTAATAAAGCCAAAATCCAAGACACAGCCTTCAACCTCAGATAAGACGGAGACAACTACTAATAATTATGTAGGTATTTTACCCGGGCACCAAATTGCAACTGTAACATCAAATATAGTATCCACCCGGGATCATCATTGCTTAATAAACAGGAAGTCTGTGGAGGAAGCAAGTTATTAACACTTTTCCAAAATAAAATAAAATATTATAATATTTTAAATTACAAATAATATGTTGAGTTCGAAGTTTAAAGTAAGTAATTATTACGCCAATAAATTCCTGATACATTATTTAAAAATATAATCAAATTTCCTCCACAAACCCACATAGCTATATGACTCCTGTGTAAACTACCACAATGTTCTTTTTCATGTTTCATGTTTAATGAATGGAAATGGATCAGTAATCCATGCAGGGAACTCATAAAATTATACTAATAAAAAGTATTAAAATCTTATGACTTAACAAACAGAGTAGAAAATTTTATTCTCCCTTCCTTTACAAATAAATTAAATTCTCCACATCGATCACCCTCCACAGTTACAATTATTTTAACATTAAATATTAGTGTCTATATTTTCCACCCCATCTTCCAACTTAGGTCTTTTTAATGCTATCCCACATGCACATACAGAGATGGAACATATCATCTTTTAATTCAAACACTCTGTATTCTCTAACACTCTAATAATGGTACTCTTATTTTTTAAATTCTTAAAATTATTCTCTTGCTGTTGTTCTCATGCTCTTATTCTCAGGGTCATGACTCGTGGTGAAGTGCAAAACCCAATTATTTTTCCACTCATTGCGAACTTATAGACCCTATCCCAGCAAATACAAATGGAATAGACATACGCTTATTTAAAGTTAATGTCTACTTTCACTAACGCTAATAACATGACTTCACTCCGAGTCAATTTATTATAGTTTGTAATGCGGCCATGATTATGAGGGCTTTGACTCTTGAAAGCGCTTAGCCATTTAAGAAAATAGATATTAAAATAAAAATAATAATATATATTTTCTTTATTTGTTTTTAGCTTTGAGTGATTGTGCATGTTAGCGCATTTTATATATTTTGATTCATAATTAGCCACAAAGTATAAACTGTTTGCTTATTTCAATAATAAAGATAATGATAAATATATTTTAACTACTTAATTAATAAAACAATTATTATAACAAATTTTGAATATATTTTGATCAACTGAGAAGGCCTCCAAACATCAAGAGTCAAGAAGGGATTTTATGTCCACCCTTAATATTACTCGGAATGCAATGAACTGAACAATTAAATATTAATCTAATAATTAAACCATTCTCTCATTTGTTTGCCAAATACTTATTAAAATCTATGTACCATTAACTCAAATCTTTGAATCTTAACAAGTGAAAATGTATCATTTTATTTTAGCAGTAAAAATGTATGAAAATATTTCATGAACAATCTGTACTAGAAATATGAGTTATTTCAATTAATTATTTCAGGTTATACTTCGAATATTAATGACTATAATAAATTTATAAATATTATACTTCTGTCAATATTACGAAACTCTAATATTGTGACATTTGATATTGTGTAGTTCTGGACACCCAAAACATTAAGATACCAGATACAAGTTTAAATTTTAAAAACATCAAATATTTATTAACAGCTATATAACAGAAAAGAAAGACTACAATTCAAGTTAATATTATAGCGATCCCAAATTAAGAAAACTATAAGATACAATTAAAATTGTTCACAATGGGGAACTACACTGGCTACAATTACGAACATATATAAACTAAGTGAAACGAGTAATAAATTTTATTATAAATAGTTTTGGGGACTAATTACTATTTTACAAACTAAGTAATTTATAGTTATTTTGATTTATAATACAGCTTCGAATATTTATTTGGTTATATATCAATCGGTGCTTCAGTAACATTATATAAAACACCATTATTGCTAACCGCATTAATTAACTTAAAGCCCATAAAATTTAATGTAAGATTTTATTCAGTTTATTAAGACATTTATATTTTTCAAAATACCAAAGTTATGTTATTTAAAAAATTCGTATCTTAAATGCAATAAAAAATATTTTAACTTTCTACTTTTAAGTTTATAGCATTTAGCAAACTATTGTATTATTCCCATAACCTAGTATTCAAAGTCCATCTAATAATTATGTAATGTGTTTTAATAACTATATTAATACCCACATATGTATATTCATTGCTATAGCCCAACAAGAGTTTACTATTCTTTTCTTACCAATCCAGCGATAACTTGCTTCTGCATAAACCGGGGTGGGGGGGGGTGATGCGTACTGCTTGCCTGGATTCAAATTAACGAGCATAAATTTAAAATAAAGATCGGTTCTCACAGAAGCTAGAGCAAATCTTAGCTATTCGGCACATCAATTTCTGAATATAATATATTTAGTCCCTAAACAAGTAATTACTTTTCACTAGTATGCAATGACCTCTCAAGCAATAAACACAAAATTATCATCCACTCCTGGGTAATGATAAAAAGTTGCTTTCCTAAGAAAGAATAAGTTAATAATAATAACGTCTTGGTGTTAGCACAGACCTAAGAATTTGCCTTCTTCCTGAGGCTAAAAGTATGTGAGGAACTCGTCTCTGCACATATATAAAAGACATGCTAAGAACACCGTAAGCTATAAATATTTCCCTTACAAAGCAATAAAAAATATTGGAGCTAGGATCAAGTTCTCATCTCCTAAAAATACTTTCAGACAAAATTATTTATCGTGAGAAAGATATGCTTCATTTCAATTCTTTTTGAGGTGGTAAAAGTACTCTAATCTCAATAAACATAGGTCATTTGCACTCTCACATAGCATAAAAAAGGGTATCATATTAGTGATGCATGAACCGATTAGACGACTAAGAAAAAATTTACTTAAAAATAGGCATCATTTTATTTTAAATATGCATTTTACGTAACTCGCACACTTCAACACTTCCGAGGATAGCAATAAGATACGAAATATAAAAAATCAAATAAACTTGAAAATATTAATTTAAATTATTAATATAACTATATCTTGTAAATCCTTCCATAGATCATAGTCCCCTATCTTTTGTAATACAAAAAAATAAAATATATGGACTTAAGCAATTTTATGGTAAACCAAATTATTTGTAAACTTTTAAGTTAGATTGAATATGGGGTCAAAACTTTCTTTTCCACTTTTAATTCTTAACTTACATATTAACAAATACAATATAATGCAATAATAATAATAATAATAATAATAATAATAATAATAATAATAATAATAATAATAATAATAATAATAATAATAATAATAATAATAAATTATGTATTGTCTCTTTCTTGGTACACTGGGGATGCTGGCATTTTTCCTCCCATGAAGTGAAACTGTCCGAAGAGAAGACATAGATCATTTTTGAATGGAGAAAAATCTAAAATAAAATGCATGCCTGGCCATGGTAGAATATTATTGAAGCTATCCAAAATATTCATGTTTATTTGGTGCAACAATGAAGTTAAAACACATTAAATCTCGTAGCTACTTTAAGATCCGGATTTCTACAATATACCACAGTAATTCACACATTATCATGTTATTTATTTCCTAAGGGATTTTCTGATACAAATTTAATTTTCATTATTTTAGCAATACGGTATCCTTTGGTTTGGTTTCCATTATTTTCAGATTACATTTATCTTAGACACTTACAATATTTTAAATTCCTTTACATAAAATTCCTGCACAATTTATTCCATTGAAAATATTTCATAAGATCAGATGCTCACTATATGTTCGTCAGTAATACTTTAAAGAAAACTTTATTTGTACTTCTTCGTTCCTCATATTTATTAAAATAATTGTTTGACTATATTTTTCAAATATCATTTTATAATTATTCTCTCAAGAGAACTCAAAAGTTTTCTTGGAGAATTGTAATCACAGCAAGTACAAGTTATTCTTATATATTATGTCTTTTATTTATATATATTATATAAAGTAAAGATAAAATTGGTATTTATTATTATTATTACATTTTCAGACTTTTATTCTTTTTATAATCCATTTATTCGAGTATTAAAAATTAAATATTTGAAATAGTATAAAATATTAGGAAAGTTTGTAGTAAAAAAAACAGACAAAACTCACTATACATATTGCTACACACAACAAGCTAGAGTAATCAATGGATGCCAGAAGGCTTGTGCATAAAATTCCCATCTGGTGTCTACTCATCCAATATCCCCAGACTAGTTTCTGGCTTGTGGCCTTCGTCAGTGAGAAGCCTTAGATCTGAGAACACTGCACCTAGATCTTAGGATCTAATGCACAAGCCTTCTGGGATCTATTGATTACTCTAGCTTGCTGTGTGTGGCAATACGTATAGTGAGTTTTGCCTGTTTTAACAACAGTTATACACAAGCATAAGAGTTGGTGGTCATGTGATGTTTATTGACTTAAAGTTTGTAGTACAATGATTCATCCAAATTTACTTATTAAATTATTTAGTAAAAGATGAGTGACAATAAAAGTTTGTGCCTGAGACATTCTTGGATATACATATCGAAGCTTCTGAATTGGACATGTTGACTTTATCATGGTGTATTCATTTCCTTGTAGACTGATAAAATTAAGGCACCAATTGACTTAATTAAGTGTAACTATGAACTTTCTAGTGCACCATTAGTGGGATATACAATATACATTTTTTCAATAAAAACTAATAACATTAGTCAGATGATAGATTGAAATGGAATTTTTTTGCATGCTCACTGGGCACAAGCATTTTATACAAGACCCCTATCTCCAATATGAACTTAGTTTTATTTTATCTATCAGTAAATCATTCGTCTGATCTAAGAGTTTACCTTTGACCCCTAATATTAATTTTTAATTGATTTATTCGATTTTTGTCTGGACATTACTTATGCATAAACCAACCTCCCCATGTGTGTTTGAGAAATATTTCCCGTTTTCAACAACAACAAAATGTAAAAAGAAAATGGTGGAAAATTTTATAAAAAATTATTTCAATAAAATTAAATATACCAAATTTTGCTTACAGATTTATGAGTGAAAATAAGAATGAATTTATTTAATACCCCCTTAAAATAATAACCCTCTCAAAACACTATACAATGGTGTATTGTATGATGTATAAGACCTTTATATTTTCTGTATAAAATTAAATTATATATAGTACACCCCCCCATGCACATATAACTACTAATTATTAGCAATGTACTTATTGTCACTTTGATTAATAGTAAACTAACTTTATAATCTTTTGAAACTTAAAAAGCTATCTTACCATATAACTAAATATTAATCAATCGCTAAAATAAGCAAGTTAAAATTTTATTCGTGATATCAACTTTCACTTTTAAAATATCATTGATTCAATTTTATTTTTATTAGGTTCTTAATTAACTGTTTCAAAGTTTTATAATGCACACAAGACAATCATCTGCCTTTCCTCTCTATACTTATATATTGTAATTTTGAAAAAGTATAAACATACTTTTATTGATAAGATATAGATTCGGGATTTACCATGTTTTTATTCTAAAAACAAAATACCAACTTTTATTTAGATTAATATTTTGATTAAAAAAAAAATTATTCTTAGGTTACATAAAACTAATGTTATACTGAATTTACCCCTAATTAGATTCTCCATAACAGAAACTAAAGGTTACAATATATATATAATGTAAAATACAGTACCCGTTAAAAAATATTATATATTGTAACCATATATTTTAGTATAAAATATAATAATTGATGTAACTGGTATAAAAATTTCTCTTTCTTCTTTTGGTGATTTGATCGGCTTGATTTGCACTTTGAACAGATTACTTTCTTATATTCAAAATAATTTATTAGAGAGAATGGGTAATATTTTGCCTTACTTGTTGTCTATATTATTTTAATAAATTTAAATTGCTTCGTTCCATATACTAATTCATATCAAAAAGTTTAACTTTTTAAAAATTTGACAACACATTAAAATTTGGTAAAATATTATTAAAAATAATATTTTGTTTTTATTTGTTTAAAATGGTCTTAAAAATTATTTTCCATTAAAACAAAAAACCATTTGTTCAATTAAATTATTATTAAAAATAAATACAATAATTGCGTAGGCGTTTCAATGTAAAAAAAGAAAAGAGCGCGAATTTAAGAGAAGATCGTCTGTTAGTTGGCTTTTGGAGGAAAGAAAAGAAAATGGTAAAAGGCAAATGGTGTAAATTTGATAAGCTTATTTTAAAATAGTTAACAAGTAATCGGATTACCACAAAATTTTCTATAAACGTAAAAATAAGATAGTGGTATTTAATTAAAAGATGAATTGCTAAATTTAAAAGTCTGTTCAAGTCGGCTGGCCAAGTGGATCAAATCAGCGGTAATAATTTCCAATATTACATTTGAAAAATGTCGGAGCTTCCCAGTTTAAAAGAATTAAATACAAGATTTTGGTATGTTTTAAAATATTTATTATTCTACAATTTGGAAAAATTAAATAAGTGTTTTAATTACAGAAGTTTTATAAATATGAAAATTTGCTTTTTAAAAAAGAAGAAGTTTAAATTAAAGTAAAATGTTAAAGTTATCAATATAGTTTAATATTTCCGTTTCTAATTCTAATAAAAATATAGTATTGATTGATATTTAACTTTACAATGCCAGTAATATATTTGCTAGTTAATTTGTTTACCATTTGGATAATAAACAGTCTTCAAATAATTGATCAAAGCTATTTCATAATTTTATCGTCGGTTTGAAATAATTAAATTAATTGCTATAATTAGTATTCCTAGATTTAAGCGTGGATAAATAGATATTAACCTGGATGTGATAAACTTGGAACAATTTTAATAGAGAAATGTAGAAATTAATAACTTATGAAAAAACATTTCATTTAAGTTCTACGTGTCATGTTTTGAAAGTGTTTCATGTTTATGGAGCCACGTAAAATCGTTTATCTAATAGTGCTTATAATAACTAATACAAATGGATAAAATTACATGTATGGAATTCAACGATAATTGTAGCTATTACTTCGTATATTTATTGTTCAACACATCGTACATGGACTTCATGGATCATAATTGTAGTTATAAAATGCTATACAATCTAATTTGTGATACACATACCTGCTAGAATTCATGTATTGAACTATAATATGCTATACATTTTATTTATATCACACACACACCTGTTATATTTTATGTATTGGATGAATAACGCATTACTTTAATTTTATCGTTATATGAACTTGCATGTGAAGTTCATAAGGTATATTTTATTAAGTTTAAATTAATAGGGGTTGAATAAAATATTTATTCAAGAGAATAGCGCTTGCGAAAAAGCTTGAAAAGTACTAAATGAATTTATGAGACGTATCAAATTTTATGGGGCATTTTGTGAGTGTTTCCAGATTTATATTCCTATACTAATATTACTTATATTATATTACATATGTTTTATTTTAAGCAAGATAAGTTAGTACATTAGTTGTCCTGATTAGTGTAACATTTTATTATGCAAGAACCCACATTTGCTAAAGTGTTAGTGTTTTCTGAATAGTCAGAATAACTGAGGAGGATGATTTTGCACTTTAATATGAAGTAAATAGTAATGTTGTTTTATAATGTTAAAAGGCATTAATCTGTGCTGGTGGTTAATCCGCAGATTACTTAATTGCCAATTTTTTGTATTTTACACTTATTCCTGCGCTGGTGGTTAATCCGCGGAACTGTGTAATTATACTTATTACTTTATGATGGTGTATAAATCCACAAAGCGTTTAGTGTTATTTAATTCCTATGTGTAGATGAATGCATCCACAGGAATATGGTTTTACTTCATAGATATAAGTTGGGCAAAGTATTTTAGTTATTCTGCTAAATCATCTTTTTCCATTTGTAAGTATAATTTATAAGTTAGATCATTAAATTGTAGCAGGACATTCTATTCAAGTTTACCTTATAATAATTAACTGTTGGTTGATTATTATTTACCTGAATGTAAGTTTAAATTTTCACTTTATTTAATAATTGCATTATAGCTAAATCCTACAGATATAATATTATTTATTATATGATTATAAGTTTACGGTATAGATTTGTTGAATCTGGAAATGACATTGGATATTTCATGAGTTGATGCTGAATTTAGTATAATTTTCTCAATACATTCATTATATCAAACTGAAATATAAGGTATGATTAGGTTTTAAAAAACCATACCTATGATATGTTATTGAAGAAAGTAGATGGAATTATAATTTATTTATTTTATTTGTTTATTTATGTCTTTAATTATAACATTGGAATTAATTACTTATTATTCATAAATTTGTAAATAAACGTTGATTCATAATTAAACTTACTGTGCCGTTGCTATGTGTCATTCATAAAATCAGAAATCAGAAATCTTGAATAGAGCATACATTGAAATACATACTATCGTCAACATGATATAAGAGTTTAATGATATTTTGAGAAAACATTTGGATGCTTTTCGTCTTTGGTAGTCTATGATGTGTAAGGTACAATAAAATCCCATTTACCTTTTCCATCATTTTGGCTTTGCGTAGTCGATTCTAGAATACAATATAAATTAATTATTAAACTTGTAAACAGATTTACCAAATAATTACATGATTGAATATATTTACTTAACGTTTTTAAATTGTCATTTATCAGTATAATAAGAGTCTCAGTAATATAGTAAACTATAAAAAAGAACCCAAGTATTTATGTTTATTTATTGCAAAGCTTTACCTGGACTAGCATTTGTATTAGAAATCATAGAGATGGTTTCAAATTTCATAATTTTATGTAATTCCACAAATTATGCCATCTTGTACATGGTCGGCCATTGGGTCTCATACAATGAAAATCGGAAATTAGGGTTTGAAAGATAATAACCTTACACTTATAATTTGTTTAATATATTTTATCATACTACTATGATAGGTATTCACAGTACACCCTGGCTGCGATCAAATAAAATCAAAAAAAGTTTATGTTATATCATTGGTTTGGTCTGTGGTAAGTTGCTCCAGATGTTGGTTGTGGTCTCTAGCGCACTTATGTTGTGGTTACAATTTTTAGCGCCCGTACGTGTTCGGCACGATAGGTAGCATAGTATACAATTGGGTATTATGTAGCTGGGGGCAACAATTATGTAAGTTGTGATCATGCAATTTATATGGTTACAATATATATAAATTTTAACGGTAAATACAATATTATAGTTTAAATTCTTTTGTAGCGCTTTCGATTACATAATAATCCTCGTCAGCTTTAACTGAATGTCAAATTTTTAAACTTAATGTTACATATATTTCCATAAGCTGTGTATGGCCGTATTCGCAACTTGCCTATTAATAACATCATCTTATATTTATCAATTAATATTGCCTCTTCAATTTTCCTCTTTTTATGATTTCTTTCTTCCATTAATATTTTTATTTCTTTACTATTAAATGTAAACTTATAATTACAAGTTTTTTCATGATCAAAGAATACTGAAGCTGTATTAAGTTAACTATTTACATTATTTTTAATCCGATTATATAATAAGTGATGCTCCTTCAATCTTTTTTTCCACAGAACATCTCGATTCACCAATGTAATATTTCTGACATCCACATGAAATCTGATAAATTATATTACTTCTTTGCAATTTACGAATTATATTCTTAGAATTATTAATCAATCGATTAACATTCGGAGGAACACAAAATGAAATATACTTTTTTTAAATATATTCTTAATTAATTTAGATTGCATATTATTTATAAACGGCATAGATATCAATTTTTTATTGTCTAAAGTAACACTGCAAACTCTCTTCTTATTATTAAATGAATTTACTGTACGCAAAATTTGGTTTTTATCATAACCAATTTTTAAAAGTTCATTAGCAAAGAGTTCAATATTTAAAATTTTTTCACTCTTATATTTATTTTATTTATCATTGGGATGCAAAAACGATTTCAGACTTGCCATTTTATGTATCATTGGAACACGTGATTTAAAATGAATATATCCTCCTTCTCCAATAGGTTTAAAAATTAATTTATAATTTAAATCAGTAGCATCTCTAAATATTTGTAAATACAAAAATTTTATTTTTTCCATTTTGTTCTTTCTCAGTAGTACATTTTAAATTGTTTAAATTATTCAGATAATATAAAAGGTTTTTAAGAAAAAAATATATGTAATAACTGAAACACAGGCTTATTATTTACCTGTGTCTATATGCACAACCATAAAACAATACAATACTAGAATAAATCCAAAATTTTACCAAAATCTTTACACAACCATGGTTTCATCTACTACAAATAGACCTTCTCAAGTGAAAATCAAACTAAAGAAAATAGCAAATATATATACACAAAACAAATCTTCCCATAATTCATTTCAAACTCCACCGTCCCTTACTATCAAAAGAAGTCTTCATAAGATTGATAGCCTCAGAATCAAGAAGATTTATCATCAAAGTCTCCTTTATTCTTCTTTTTAACTCATTCTTTTCATAAAAAAATAACTGAAGCATTGTTAAACAATATTTTATGACCTGCATTCAATTCATGAATATATAAAGCTGAGTTAAGATATCTATGTTTAACTCTACTAATATGAACCTTAATCCTTTCATTAAGGCTAAATTTACAGGAGGAATTGTTGATAAAATATCAAAATTTATTATAAGATATTTTAAGGATTATATAAAATTAGGTCAATTTTGTGTTTCTTCTTCTTTTGAAGCTTTTTAGAAAATAAATGGTTTTGTTTTTGATGACAATTGTGTTTTTGGTAGTTTAGACATTGAATATATGTATCAATTGGTTAATAGATTAAAAAGTATTGATGTTTTTTTTTTTTAATTTTAAAAAAATTGAATGTTTTTCTGCAGATAAGATTAAGGTTTTTCATGATTTGCTTTTGCTGTTAGAGGATTCAATGTATTTTATGTCTAATGATGTGTTTTATAAGATTAGAGAGCATTGGGTTATTGGTTATGGTATTTCTCCATTGATGTGTGCTGTCTATATAGATTATTTGGAGTGTAGTGTTATTAATCTGTTTTCATGTTCTATAAAATTATTTGTTAGGTATGTTGATGATTGTTTGTTTGTTATTCAGAAAGAGAAATTAGAAGAGTTTTTATCTGGATTGAATGGTTTTGATTCTAGTATTAAGTTTACAATTGAGGGGGGTGATTTTGATTTTGTAAAATTAAAGTTTTTAGATTTAAATGTTGAGAAGGTTAATGATGTTTTGTTTTGTAGTCATTTTATAAAACCTAAGAATTTGAGAAATATATTTAAGCCTGATAGTTATCAGTCTTTTATACACAAAAAATGTCTTTGTTGAATTTTTGTTGTAGGAATAGAAGGCTGAATAATTTTAATAATAATACTGATATTCAAAGAAGTCAATTTGCTGCTGAATATGTAGAATTGGGTTATAGTCATGATTTTATTAAAAAAGTTGTGTTTAATAATAATGTTTATAGTCATGATTTTGATGGGAAGAATTTTGTTGATAAGGATAATGATTATATGTCATTACCATTTAAGGCTTCAATATATAATTTGGTTTATAAGAATAGTCAGTTGTTAGGTGGAAGGAAGGTTGCATGGAAGAAAGGTTCTAATTTGAATTCATTACTTAATGGTTCAAAACAGTCTATTGATAGTAGGTCTATTCCTGGTATTGTTTATAAGATTCCATGTAGTTGTGGTAAGTTTTATGTAGGTCAGAGTAAATTTAGCCTTAATGAAAGGATTAAGGTTCATATAAGTAGAGTTAAACATAGGAATCTTAACTCAGATTTATATATTTATGAATTGAATACAGGTCATAAAATATTGTTTAACAATGCTTCGGTTATTTTTTTATGAAAAGAATGAGTTAAAAAGAAGAATAAAGGAGACTTTGATGATAAATCTTCTTGATTCTGAGGCTATCAATCTTATGACGACTTTTTTTGATATTAAGGGAAGGTGGATTTTAAAATGAATTATGGGAAGGTTTGTTTTGTATATATATATTTGTTATTTCCTTTAGTTTGATTTTTACTTGAGAAGGTCTATTTGTAATAGATGAAACCATGGTTGTGTAAGGATTTTGGTAAAATTTTGGATTTAATCTAGTAATGTATTGTTTTATGATTGTGCATTTTTATTTTTGCTAGTATAGTGTTAGGCAGGTTTGATTTTCCGTATATATATATATATATATATATATATATATATATATATATATACCCTATATATATATATATATATAGGGTATATGTGCACAGACTTTCACATGACCCACCCTCTCCACTCTATCTAATAACACTGATACACTTAAACTCATATATGTTGAAAAGATAAATAATCACCAATATACGTATTTCATGCTAAACCAGCAATCATCAGTTGGTCCAGATTATCATATCGACACATATATACTATAAGTGATCAGATATATATTAAGATAGACAATCCTCATACCTTAATGGACATGTTTCAATCTATTCCACACTCCAACTCTTCAACCCTCCATCCAATTGAAAATCTGATGATGGAATACTCAAAGGCCACCCTGAGGCCGAGATTCTTGTGAAAGTCTGTGCTCATATACCCTACATATTAAAAAAATATGATAATTTTTAATATTGTGTAAGATAATTTTAGGTTTAATTAATGAAAGTAATATATACTTTTTTTTAAAAAAAAAGGAATATATACTTAATGTTTTAAAACTTGTAAAACACTTAAAAGATTTGCTAATTTCTGAATGTTAGAACTGACATTATTTTAAAAAGAAAATCATTTCAAGGTACATTTCTGAGGAATTTAATGGTTGGAAGCATTCTATAAAACAAAAACATTACAAAGAATTCAATAGCTGACAGTATTTTAAATGATCATAGCTAAAATTTAAACTTTAACAAATATCTAAAATAAAATTAGTTTCATTATTAATCATAAGATCAATAACAGGTTAACACAGTAGGTATCTTCTTATATATGGAAACCATCATATGAAAAGTATACAAAATGCTTTATTAAAAATTGCATGGACTGTCTTATCCTATACAATAAGTTAATAAAAAAAAACATTTTTCAAAATTAAATGCCATAGAAAATAAATAACATAAAAGAATAAAGGATTTGTGATGAATTCCTGCAATCAAGATATTAGAGCTGTGAAAATAAATAACTAAAAGTTACTTCATTCTTATGACTACAAATTTGTTTGAATATAAATTAAAATTATATGCTACATCAGTATCTCCATTTGTGTGTACATCATTTGTAAATAATGAAAACAAACTGTAATATAAATTGTTAATATTGAAGAACTTTTAGTGCAGTCAATATTCTAAATATTGTTATAGGTGTACTTTACTACTTGGATGCTTTGCAGTGATAAGTTAATCATTAATCTTTTAAATGTTTAAAGTTTTAAACAATATTTTAAATTTATGCATAAATAATGAAAGTTTCATGTAGGCTTATTTATAGTTGATACTATTATAAAAATCATCATCAACCATTATCAATACATTGCAAGATGAAGATATCTCCAAGTTCAATCCATCTTTTCCTATCTTTAGCTTCTCTTCTCACATCACCCCGGCACACGTTCTTATTTCATCCATCCATCTCACATGTGATCTCTTTCTGGGTCTTTTACAATCTCTTGAAATCCAGTTTAAAATTTTAATTGTCCATCTGTTATCATCTCTTCTAACAATATGTCCAGCCCAACTCCACTTCAGTCTTTTAATTTTTTCAATGAGGTCAGTAACACCTGTTTGTTCTCTTACCCATACATTGCATTTTCGATCCCTTCTTGTTACTCCCAACATGCATCTGTCCATATTTCTGTGAGTGGTTAGAAGTCTCTGTATTGCTCTTTTATTAAGTGTCCAAGTCTCAGATCCATAAGTAAAAACTGGCAAAACACATTTATTAAAAACCTTCCTTTTCAAACATATAGGCATATTTCCTTTTAGTATCAAGTTATTTCTACCACCAAATTTAATTCTAAGATTAATTTCATCCATTATATTTCCATCTGTATTAATAATCTGACCAAGGAATTTGTAACTGTTAATTTCTTCTAACTTATCGTAGTCAATCTTTATTTTCATATTTTGAGAAAATCTATTAAACATTACTTTAGACTTTTTAACATTTATCTTTAGTTCTACTTTCCTTCTTTTATCTGATAACTCCTGCAACATTTCCTGTAGCTCTGAAACATTATTTGAAAAAACAACTACATCATCTGCAAAATCTAAATGACTTAAATAATCTCCATTTACTTCCATTCCTTTAGCTTCCCATTTTAATCCACAAATTACTTCTTGCAGCACTGCTGTAAAACGTTTTGGAGATATGGAGTCACCCTGTCTTACACCCTTTTCAATGTTGATTTTCCTACTGTCATTATGTAATTTAATTGTTGCTGTTGCATTTTTATAAGTATTCTTCAAAATATGACAATATTCTGGATCTATACCTTGATGATCCAATGCTTTAATCACTGAAGAAATGTTTATAGAATCAAATGCCTTTTCATAGTTTACAAATCCTAAGCATAATAGCAACTCATATTCATTTGTCCTTTCTATAATTTCTCTCAATACCTGGATATGATCTACTGTACTAAAACCACTTTTAAATCCAGCTTGTTCTCTTTGTTGGTGGAAATCCAGTGTTTTCAGTAGACGAGTTGTAATTATCTTGGTAAAAATTTTGTATAAAACTGATAAAAAACTGATAGGTCTGTAATTTCTAATATCTTCTTTATCACCTTTTTAAAATATTAATATTAATACTGCATTCTCCAATCATCTGGTAAATCTTTATCATTTAGACATTTGGTATATAACTTTGATAAAATTGTTTCTATTTCTTCACCTGCTTCTTTTAATATATCAATTCCAATTCCATCATCACCTGGAGCCTTCTCTTTCTTCATAAATTTAATTGCATATATTACTTCCTCATTCAAAATTATGGGCAATTCAGAAGATATAATAGGTATAGGAGGCACTTGTTCTTTATTACTATATAATTCTTGATAGAAGTCTTCTACACATTTCATGATGCCATCTCTCCTTTTAGTAATAATGCCATCTTTTTTTCTTATTGCAGATATAAATTTCCTACCAATACCAAAATGTTGTTTTACACTTTTTAGTCTTTTATTCTCTTCTACAGCTTTTCTTGCTAGTTCACAATTATACTTTCTTCTATCATTTTCAACTCTTTTAATAAAGCTATTTATTAAATAAATTAATTATAGGGTATTTGAAAAACAGACTTTTAAACTTCTTACAACTATCCATTCTATCTCACACAACCAATATATATATATATATATATATATATATATATATATATATATATATATATATATATATATATATATAACATATATATAAACACATGGAAAAAGATAAATGATCTCCAATATATTACTTTGTGCTGAACCAGCACTCATCAGTTGGACCAGATCATCATCTCTCACACATATATACTATCAGTGCTCACTTTATATTAAGATAGCAATTCTTCAAACTTTAATGGAAAGGCTTCAATATATTTCACCACCAACTTTTCAGCCTTCTATACCATAATTATATGGACCAACTGATGAATGCTGGGTTAGCATGAAATGCGTAAATTGAAAATTGTTTACCTTTTTCACAGTGTGTAATCATGTGTTTCAGTTGTATGAGATAGAGTGGATAATTAAAGGGAACTTGAAAGTTTGTGTTCAAATCCCCTATAAATCTAAATTCTAATTAACTAATCAACATGTGTGTGATCAGGTGAGTCAGCAATATGAGATCACATGGAGAGTTGAAAGTCATGTGAAAGTATGAGTTTGAATCCGTTATATATTACATTATATATGTGCAGGTGTGTGTAAGCCTGTATAGGGTATTAAATTATATATTAAAACATAGTGCATTAATGGGCTGCCCATCCCTTGCATTATTCTCCAGTACATGACGGATCAGAATGACTAAACGTCAACATGGGTAGGATGGCAACCTTGGCACTAGTGTCAGCTTTGAATGTTCCATCATCAGATTTTCAATGAAATGGATGGCTGTAGAGTTGTCGGTTGGAGTAGTTTGAAGTCTGTCTACCCTTTGAGACCGAAAACCGCCTGTTTACGCATTAAAAAAAGTTTACAATTTCGACTGCAATAGCGTGCAAACCGTATATGTCACAGTTACGCTTTTTTTTTTCTTTCTCTCCGCCATTTTTCTATCTTTTTGTACGTCTAAAAATTTTTTCTGTGCGATGAAAATTAGATTTTTTATAGCAATTTTTGTAAAGTACATTATTAAAATTTTGTAATTTTTTATCTTTCTAGATTTTATCAACCGATAAAAAAATATACGGAGAAAACAATTATTTTCGCCGCTAAACGTAATTACGTTTCTAACGAACTTTTCTGTTGATGTGTTTGATTTTGAGGTTTCGTATTCCCCATTACCTGTAAGTATTCAACATTCATCATCATCATCTCCCACTAATATATAATAATTGCTTGTAATTCCTTTGGGTTATTTATTTTATTTTATTTACTTTTTTATACATTTCATTGTAGATAAGTTTTTATTCATTTTATAGCATACTTTGCTATTATGGTTTGCTATGTAATAATGCATAATTTAGCTCACTCTTACCCTCATGATATTCCAATAATGTAGTAATTATTTTTTACATGCATAACTTAGAATTTACTACGTTTTTATTCATTTCATTGTAGATAACTTTTTATTCATTTTATAGCATACTTTGCAGATAACTTTTTATTCATTTGATAGCATACTTTGCTATTATGGTTTGCTATGTAATAATGCATAATTTAGCTCACTCTTACCCTCATGATATTCCAATAATGTAGTAATTATTTTTTACATGCATAACTTAGAATTTACTACATTTTTATTTGTTTCATTATAGATAACTTTTTATTTATTTGATAGCATACTTTGCTATTATGGTTTGCTATGTAATAATGCATAATTTAGCTCACTCTTACCCTCATGATATTCCAATAATGTAGTAATTATTTTTTACATGCATAACTTAGAATTTACTACATTTTTATTCGTTTCATTATAGATAACTTTTTATTTATTTGATAGCATACTTTGCTATTATGGTTTGCTATGTAATAATGCATAATTTAGCTCACTCTTACCCTCATGATATTCCAATAATGTAGTAATTATTTTTTACATGCATAACTTAGAATTTACTACGTTTTTATTCATTTCATTGTAGATAACTTTTTATTCATTTTATAGCATACTTTGCAGATAACTTTTTATTCATTTGATAGCATACTTTGCTATTATGGTTTGCTATGTAATAATGCATAATTTAGCTCACTCTTACCCTCATGATATTCCAATAATGTAGTAATTATTTTTTACATGCATAACTTAGAATTTACTACATTTTTATTCGTTTCATTATAGATAACTTTTTATTTATTTGATAGCATACTTTGCTATTATGGTTTGCTATGTAATAATGCATAATTTAGCTCACTCTTACCCTCATGATATTCCAATAATGTAGTAATTATTTTTACATGCATAACTTAGAATTTACTACGTTTTTATTCATTTCATTGTAGATAACTTTTTATTCATTTTATAGCATACTTTGCAGATAACTTTTTATTTATTTGATAGCATACTTTGCTATTATGGTTTGCTATGTAATAATGCATAATTTAGCTCACCCTTACCAGTTGCTCCACATCATCATCATCAGTTATTTTGAAATTGATTTTGCTCATGCATTTATATTTTCAACAATTTGCAAACTGTCTTCAAACTATCCACTCTGTTCTGTGAAACTAACAAGGTGAAAAAAATAAATACCTCACAATGCTGAATCAACAGTCATCATCATCTCCCACTCATATATAATAATTGCTTGTAATTCCTTTTGATTATTTATTTTATTTTATTTACTATGTTGTTATTCATTTTATTTTAGAAACAAATTTTTAAATTATTTATTTGCATATTTGGCAATTATGATCTGCCATGAAATAATGCATAATTTATCTCGCCCCATCCCTGATTTTTCAATAATATAGTCATTATTTTTTACCCCCATAACTTAGAATTTACTAAAGTTATTACTGTTATTTTTTTTGATCCTCACTAAAACCTTGCATTTCTAATAGATATCCCGCATAGAGGGCCTAGAAAAACAACTGCTTGCAAAAATAGAACACATAGAGTGTCAAGCAGAAAAAAGAAATTGAAATGGTCACCTTTTGCCACATTACACCAACAATCTGTAACTCAGGTAGGTCATGTTATATTTTTTTTTTTCTGCATTTTATGACGAATGTGATGAAGCTGTCTATGAAATTGTCATTTTAGGCTATATCTTTCAAAATTGAGAGTTTGTGAACCAATGTAAAAATAAAGATATATAAAATGTGAAAAATCTCCTTTCTTTAATTATTTTTTTGTGGTAAGGACTATTTTATCAGCTTCATTACATTCTTTCATATTTGCACTTTCTAAAAATGTATATATATTTGTTATTTATTGTAATAAATTAGACATTTCATTTAAAATTGTATGTCCTGTAATTTTTTCTGTGAATTCAAAATGGCCGTTCAGGTCACAAGGGGTTAAAGTATGAAGATTGGCTATTTTAATATAAAGCTGAGTACTGACTGTATAAATGTGTGGAGATAGGAATCTGGACCAACTGATGATTGCTGGTATAGCATGAAATACGTATATTGGTGAATATTTATCTTTTCAACATGTATGTGATCAGGTGAGTCAGCAATATGAGATGGCATGGAGAGTTAAACGTCATGTAAAAATCTGAGTTCGAATCTTTTATATAGTATATTGTACTTAAGTAAATTAATGAAATTATCAAAAATTCATGTTAAAAGTATAAACAATTCTTCTTTGAATGTAGCAATAGTCTTGCATAAATCGATAAATATAAATATAGACTGAGAAGGAATGCACAATCATGATTTCTAGATGACATGGTTAATCTGAATTTAAATCATTCTTTGAAGTTCTATTTGCATGCGTTAAATGATTAAATACTAAATATTTGTTATAACTTTTTGAAATTTATCGTAAGATAATATGATTTAAGTAAATAAAGTGTGTAATTTATCCACTGTTTATTTATAGAAATGATGAGTTTGAGGCATGCATGTTTTTAATATTATTTTCATATATAATAAATATTCATGCCAAGTATAAAAATTGGAACAATAAAAGCATCCTTAACATCAGACGGTTTAATATCATGGATTTATATATTTCTAAAAACTTCCAATATTTTTAAAGCTAACATTTGTTACTAATCTTTTTCTCTCATTTTCCTATTAATAAAAATCATGTGTGCTTCTTGATTCTCTAAACCCCAACACATTTTTTAAAAGTACCTTTGCCACAGTAGATAATAATCATATTCAATGATAATTACTACAATCTTAATGACCATATGTTAAAAATTTCCTGGATTACATTAGGACATGCAATCTTTTATTTTTAAGATAATAAAGAAATGACGTTAGTAAGCTGGATATCTTTATCCAAATTTAAATTAGACAAAATGTCCATATAGTTAAAAGTTGTCATCTCAAATCTTGTATCATTATTTAAAAGATTGTTATTATATGAAAGATGGCATTGTTGGTGGAGTCAATTGGATTATGATACTATTTCTGAGATCCGTATTTTAAGTGCATTATATATATATATATATATATATATATATATACACTATATATATATATATATATATGATAAACAAAAACAAGTTAACATTTTTTTAACCTGCCTATAGCTTGCATTTTATGATCACAGATGGAGCTTTACCAATAGCCCACTCAAGCTTGTTCTCAATAAATGCTGAGAGAGAATCAAAAATTCAATATCTCTTTCAAATTGTCTCCAACCTTTAAACCATGGTCTCAAGCTAATTGTCTATCGTCAGTAAAAGGTAGGAGAACTAAAAACTAGATCTAAATCCCAACTCTACTGAACAGCATTTATGCAAATTGTTCCTATCTGTTTGAAAGCACGAATTTTTCAGATATGTAAATATCTTAAAATACAGCTAAACAAACCAGCTAGCTATATGGACCTGAATTCAGTTCAGTTTCACCACATAGTAAAAAGGTTCTGCAATCTATATCATTGCTAAAACCTTCAAAGGTACATTTATGATAAACATAAATAAGTTAAAAAAATTCTTAAGCTCCATCGGTGATCATAAAATGCAAGTTATAGGCAGGTTAAAAAAATTTTAACTTGTTTTTGTTTATCATAAATGTACCTTTGAAGGTTTTAGCAATGATATAAATTGCAGAACCTTTTTACTATGTGGTGAAACTGAACTGAATTCAGGCCCATGTAGCTATTTGGTTTGTATATTTACATATCTGAAAAATTTGTGCTTTCAAGCTGATAAAAACAGTTTACATAAATGCTGTTCAGTAGAGTTGGGATTTAGATCTAGTTTCTAGTCCTCCTACTCTTTACTGACGATAGCCAATTAGCTTGAAACCATGGTTTAAAGGTTGGAGACAATTTGAAAGAGATATTGAATTTTCGATTCTCTCTCGGAATTTATTGAAAACAAGCTTGAGTGGGCTATTGGTAAAGCTCCATCTGTGATCATATATATATATATATATATATATATATATATATATATATATATATATATATATATATATATATATATATATATATATAAGCATAGTCAGTGAATGTTTATATATTCTTTGCAGTTTTAATATATCAGTTTAAAACCTACTTGTCAGTTATTGTATTTCTGCCTTCATATCTTTATATTCTATCATGACACTTCACATTTAATCTATTATTCTGATAAGTAGAAACTGACACATTTTTTTAATTATCACTATTTTGAAACCAGTCATTATTTTTCTTTTTAGTGACACCAATAATATATTTATATGTAAACATATCCATACAAATTACTTAAAAAAATGATTTATTAATATGAGAGTACTGAATATCCAAATTATCAATTTTAATGTTTAATAGCTTCTGAAATTTAGTACATATTGGTAGATTTTTCTAAAGATTAAACATCAAATGCCTTGTGAATATTACTGGAATATTTATTTTTTAATGTAACTCTTTATTTTAATCTTGGTGCTTACTAATCTGTAATCTATTCAAGAATCTGTGTCTGGAAGTGTTTATATATTGTGAATTTCCTTTGTATTCTGACCTTGAACCATAATATAATCTATTACAAGCATTTGTTTGAGTGTTAATGCACCCATGTTCCACTGCACTGGTTTTTCTGCTTAAACATAATGTTTGTAATCAATCCATATATAGAGCATGAATTCAATAACTAATCATTTGAATTTCCAGCCCAATA
Source organism: Epiperipatus broadwayi (assembly GCA_028023455.1). Classification (NCBI taxonomy): domain Eukaryota; kingdom Metazoa; phylum Onychophora; class Udeonychophora; order Euonychophora; family Peripatidae; genus Epiperipatus; species Epiperipatus broadwayi. The sequence continues at coordinate 7,002 of JAQFVV010001808.1, read as the reverse complement.
TCATTACTTTCAATAACTTTTGGACAGACTTTATTGTTTGTACCTATGCATGCTTATCTCAAAGATAGAAAAAATGATCTTTTTATGATATTGTTGTAATAATGCTATCCAGTAAGAAATAAAAGCTTTCCTTATCTTAATTCTTTGAGTCTAAGATTGGAGCACAGGGCCTAATAAAATGAGCAGTACTAGTATTATGTAAAGCAGTTTTAAAATCAATAGTCTTTCATAAATACAAAGAAAAATTCTAATAATAGAAGGTACTAAATAAGATTTAATAGAATGCATTCTTTTTTAAATGGCTGACCTGCTTTTCCAATCAAACTTGTATCCATCTATCTGATCCAATATACTTATTTTGTCTGGATGATAATTTTCACTAAGAGAAGCTATATCTATCTTAGATGGTGACAGCTTTTAAGCCACAAATGCTGTCCTCCATTCTTGTCTTGAAGGGTTTATATCAAATAAAGTTCACATATTCCATATACTATAATTAGAAAAAAATAATTAATATTTTGATGCTTACTTTTAGTAGTACCAAAAACTTCTTACTACATCACTACTATAAATATTATTAGTTCCTATTATTATTTCTACTGCTGAAATGAGTAACCCACCAGACATGTCAACCTAGCCAGGTTGTGTGAGAAAAACTTTTTTATGACATATTTTCTAGGCACTTCTACTTTTATTATAGGTAAAGGGATCCATAAGTAGTGGTGCCTAAACATACATATTTGCCAACAAACCACTCCTGTGTCACTTAAATGTAGTTCTAAATTGAAATATTAGTGATTGATCTGATCCAAGCAAAGATCATAACTATGGACTGTCAGTCGACTAAGCTTGTTCCCATCATTGCTATCTTATTTCTGGAGAACTTGGCCTAAAAATGATAAGAAATATTAGAGTCAGAAATGATATGGGTTTGGATATATAAAAGGAATGTTATTGTATAAAGACCCAATTTCATTACCCCAGTTATTATAAATATATGTCTAATGGCATGAGAGGCTTATAATGACAAGACCCTATAATAACTTAAGTGTATGAAGATGGAAATACAGAAAAGGTGATTTATAATTGGAACAGTATCTAGCATTTGATGAATCAACATTCTATTCTGCAAAGAAGCAGAATATCTTGGTTGCACAGTGTTTATTTAATATTCGCAGTTGGCCTTCATATCTAAATGCTATTCCACTATCTACCACCTTTGGACCCTATTGATACCCTAGTTGTAGCACCTGGATAATAATAATAATAATAATAATAATAATAATAATAATAATAATAATAATAATAATAATAATAATAATAATAATAATAATAATAATAATAATAATAATAATAATAATAATAATAATAATAATAATAATAATAATAATAATAATAATAATAATAATAATAATAATAATAATAATAATAATAATAATAATAATAATAATAATAATAATAATAATAATAATAATAAATACATCAATTTAAAATTCAATAAGTAATCAAAATTAAAATTAAAGAATCTTTTCCAAAATATGATAAATATATCTTCAGAATTAAGGAGGAGTTCTTTTTTGTTTTGAAGTTCCCCTCTCTTTTTTCAAAATGTAAGCTTGTGGTTAAGACCTGTAGAGGTCTCTACTATCGCATTTTTATGTGCTGATTCTTGAGGTTACAGCCTTAGTAAATATTACAAACACCTAGTAATGAATTTTTGAATTTTAATTTTGGCCAGGTATTTAATTGTGTGTTGTGTATTTAGTTTATTATGTTGACTAGTTTATCTTTTAGCATGTTTATACACATACACTTTATTATATAGACAGTGCAAATCTTATAAATGATTTTTTAAAAAAAATATTTTTATGAGTTGATATAAAGTTAATCTATAAACAAATTGTCTTAACATTTACTTATAAAAATGTCTAATACCACAATATTATAGTCATATTTATATTTAAAAATCTAATGGAACAATTTTACTTAATCATGGGAAGAAGTATTTTAAATATTTATAAGTTTAATTCAAATTACTGTTTTGTTTTCCAATCAAACATTTAAAAAAAAAAATTATATGGGAAGTTAAAGCAACACAAGAAAGGAAATCAACAATAAATTTCAATTATATTAATATTTCATACCAATGAAATCATTTATATTTTATAGTAATAATAGTACACATGCATAAATATTTAAAATGATGGGAAATGCTTTATCTGTTTAAATATAATTCATTTCATGTGTTTTTAATTATCTTCAAATTAAACAGTTATGCAATGTACTTGAATGTGGAGATGAAGTTATTTGTCCTAATAATGTTATGGCAATATCCTACATCAATCAAAAGTTATAAATATACATAACATAATTGAAAATGGGCCATACTACTAGTATTCACAACTTGCTACTACCATTGCAACTGCTTACTTCTACTGATATTCTACAGATATATTTATAAAACTTTTATTATGAGTTGCACAACATTGAGAGTTAAGTTAAATTTGTTTATAAATTTACTAACCTTACAGCTGCCTTGCCAATTTTTTTATCTAGCATAAAAAACATTTTTAAGTAGTATATTTTCAAAACAATTTACTTAATAATTCTGAGGAGAAATACTTAAAAGACAATTCCTATAGAACATATTAAATTTTCCAAGATACTGCTTATTGATTTTATCAAATCATTGTAATGACTAGTAAACAACTCTTTTGAACAATAGACCAAAAGAACTTTAATAGATTCACTTCTAAGTACTAATGGATAATATCTGCTTTTCCCATTTGTATATTATATGGAATTGCCATGAGACAAAAATGTCAGGAATATCTATGAACTTTATTTTTAAAAAAATACAATTGTAGTACTGATATATTTTTTTTCTTTTTATAGAAAAAAAAATACTAAATTTATATAATTTATACTTTTTATTACTTTATTGTTATTATAAATTTATTAAATGCACATAAGTAATATTTACTAACACAATAAACCTTCCAAAGAGTAAGCTTGTGGTTAAGAGCTGTAGAGGTCCTTACCTTCGTATTTTCAAGTGCACATGCTTAAAGGTTTATTGCCTTAGTAAATATTACTTTATTATGAAAGCATGTTTCAGCATTCTCTCCAGAACACACAAGTATGAAAGAGAGGTATATGAGTTTATTTAGTAATATACAATTATATTGCATACAACAAACTTATTTTCTGTGAAAGAATTAACAACAGATGAATAAAATTTAATTTAACAAAGGTTCTATGGAGTTATACATTTTATTTTATGATAACTGTTTATTTATTTATCTATAATATGTTTTATTGGTGAAATAAATTTTGGTAATATTTTTTAAAATGTAATAAAATGTTTCTCTAAACATGCATAAATGATGTTTTATATTTAGAAATGGTGGCTCTCCATTGCATCCTATATTTTTTTCAAGAGATGAAGCATTCATCTTATTTATGGCAGATTCTGAAGTATATGCATATATAATGTATATTTTTGTAATTAAGCCACTTAATAAATTGGCATTGGTTATGGAATTGCTGTCCTAGTATTTTTTTTTTAAAGAATATTTTAGTGGAGTTAAATTTAAGTTCATTGAATCACCAATCTGACACAATTTATTTGAAAATTTCTTCAATATTAAGCAATGTTATGCTTAATAAAATATAACCTTTGTTATTATTTATAAAAAACCATATATAAATGATATACATAGTATATAGGAGTTCTGCCTCATATGTAAAAGTATTAAGCTTATTTAAATGTTACATGCAAAAAGCCATTGATAATAAAATATAACCATTTATATGCTAAATAATATCATTACTCTTATTTTCTTTAATATAAGTAAAATTAGAATTTATAAATTAATTAAACTTGGCCTTCATATTCGTTTTTATTATAAGACTATATCACATAATGTTTCATTTGTGCCACATATTAATTATAATTTTGCTAACATATATTTCTCCTTAGATATTTTAATTAATATATAATTATTCTGAAGACTGATTAGAATTTATATTCAGCTTTAAAGTCTTTGAAGATATTAGTCAAGTGTTGGTGGCCTAGTGGTTAGGACAGCTGCCTTCCAAGCAGCTGGCCTGGGTTCGCTTCCCGGTCAATGCTTTTGATATATGAAAAAAAAATAGTATCACAGCATTATATATACTTATTTTGGAAATATTTATTAAGAGTATAGATTTATTTAGAGTTTATAATGGCTAAGTTTAAATTTAGATTATCGTTTTATAGTATTTATTTATTGAATGTAATTTGGATTGAAGAAAATATCTTTGGTCTACAAATTACGATATTGATTCTGTTCTATATATTTAATACTGTGCATTTATTACATCTCATAGCTGTCATACATTATTGTCTTTAAAACATTGGCTTATTAACATGCAGGTTAACTTAAGAATGTATTAAAAACATTACTGACTTCACTTTATACATATATCATCAAAAATGGAAAGAAATTATATTCATTATGCAGTTATTTTATATAATTTTTAAATATTACAATTGACCATTACATAACAGCAATACTTGTATATATTTATTATAACAATAATACAAAATAGCGTTACTCAGCAAATGCTTTATGCATTTCTCAATGTGTGTGTAAACTATTTTAAAGCTTCTCTAAATTTATTGTAACAATAATACTATTTTATAACTTTCTCGATGTGAATGTAAGCTTTTAAAGCTTCTATTTACATCATATTGAAAAGACATATAATATTTTCGGAAAAGCTTTTTTTGTGTTATTGTTGTAATATTTCTATAGAATTATAACTGTTATATAATGGTATTTTATATTATACTATCTACATATATATGTATACATGAATGCAGACAACATTTAAACAATATTAATAATTTGCCCTGTTTCCAAGGCAACCTATTTTAAACAATAAAGGTGGAAACCCACTTTTATATATGTTTTAATATGGTTATATAGACATGAATGCAATGTGACAGCAAAGAATGAAATTATTAATTCAAAGAAGTTTAAATAAACCTCATTAAACAGATAAAAGTCAGTTATAACTTTCAAACTGCACTGCAATTGTATATTATATAAATATTATTAGCTTTGATAGACTTAAAGTTGTTTTCTTTCAAGGAAATGAAATAAAAAGAAGATATAAATAATATTTATTATTAACAATGTATGATTATGAAGCAATTAACTTGTTTAAAAGTTGTTGTAATATAAAGGATGTATGGAATGTAAGTGGAACAGAGGGTAATAGTGTAAATTTGTTATATCTTAGTCCATTATACTTGAAACGACTGCTTGAGCAGTGAAACCTTTGGTTCTGTTTTAGAGTTTGTTTTCTTTGGTTAATCTAGTTTAATTACAAATTTGGGGTTTAATTTTGATTATATATATATATATTCCAGTGCTCCACTGAGGTGAGCCATAAGCTCAAAACTAATTGGTCTGGAGATAGGGACTTTCCGATAGAGATTTTGAATTCTTTCTGTTTTGGCACTTATAAAAGAAATCATGACTAGAGCTATTTGTAAGCTCCTTCTAGTGATCATTTAAATGCAAGCTTAAAAGCAAGTTACAAAATTTATGACTTGTTTTATTAATTATTATGAGTGTACCTTTGGAGGCTTTTGTGATGCTATATTGCAGAGACTATTATTGTATGGTGAAACTGAGATGAATGCAGACCCATATAGCTATCTGTTTTGTAAAGTTGGATTTGAAGACATTTACATGTCTGAAAAATTTCAAGCTTTCAAATTGATAGAAACATGTTTTATAAGTGCTGGCTTTTGAGCTAGTATTTTGGATCTAGTTTCTAGAGTCCCAGTGCTCCACTGAGGTGATCCATAAGCTTGAAACCAATGGGTCTGGAGATAGGGACTTTCCAATATAGATTTTAAATTCTTTCTCTTTTGGCACTTATAAAATAAAGCTTGATTAGTGCTGTTGGTAAGCTTCATCTTGTGACCATTTAAATGCAAGCTTAAAAGCAAGTTACGAGATATACATATATATATATTACATTTGAATTATAGAACTCCAACGATTTGTAAAGTTTCATAGATAGCAAGAAAACAATAAACAAACATATGATCAGATCAAAGGTGGTTTTCCAAAACATATATTTTATAAATGAAACCGATTTTGTGATATCTATTTGTTAAAAGAGTGAATAATTATTAATAACAATATAAGAAGTTAATCTTAACTATACTTGCATTTATGATAAGAATAAAATAAAACTAATTATAGATTATTCTGAAAAAATACTATTTGTTTAATTAGCTAAAATTGAATGTGATTTGACAAAAATCTAACATATAAAAAAATTAATTGAAATAATTTTTTATGTCAATTTAGAACCTTTTATTTCTGTCGCATCTAATTTATTAAATTTCAATTTTTATTAAAACTGTTCATTTTTTTATGTAAAATATAACTACTTTTTATTAAAAACGAATAAGCTAAATTTCATTACATTTTATCATTTTTTCCATAAATGAATTTAGGATTAGTAATATTAAAAACTTAACTCATATTTACATTTGATTAATATTATAATAATCATAATTTTTAAAATTTTCAGAAAATGTTAATTTGTTTTACGATCTATGAATTTGTTACATAGTACTATTTACAAAATAAAGCCATATTCACCTTAATTTATTAACAATTTTGCGCGTATATATATATTTATCAAACACTAAAAATTTTCAGCTATGTATGCACTGGAAATATTTTGCATATATGTATATAGATAAATTTGATTTGCAGATATTTATTCCCACATTATATAAATAAAAATGTATGTTTCTCTATATAATTTTAAATAATATTATACATAAACCATAACAATATGAAAAAAATATATTCCACAAAAGTGTATGGACATAAATAAATAATATTATACGAACTTTATAAAATTGTCAAGCCAGATTTTTAAAGCAAAATTTCTTCATCAAAGCAAGACTTTGACCTGACCTCTAGC
>JAQFVV010001807.1:0-46078 GCA_028023455.1 Epiperipatus broadwayi | reverse complement strand
TTTTAAGGTTCATATCTATGAAGCATAGTATATAATTTCCTAAAGATCTGTAGTTATTTTTAAAGTTCATATGGTCCGCCCACATTTTAAACTCAACGATAACATAGAGGTCATTGGGATGATTAAGGATCATGTGAATGCATCTGCCTAATTGCTTTTGATTGATTAGACTGTATAATTGTTCTAGAGGGAACTTATATAAAGCACATTGTTGATTTGTTATGGCTAAGATTAATGACTTATCGCTGTAGTAGTTTGCAAACGATTTATATAGAGTGTTAGGAATCGTTTTGTTGAAATCATTATTTATTTTAAGGTTCATATCTATGAAGCATAGTATATAATTTCCTAAAGATCTGTAGTTATTTTTAAAGTTCATATGGTCCGCCCACATTTTAAACTCAACGATAACATAGTGGTCATTGGGATGATTAAGGATCATGTGAATGCATCTGCCTAATTGCTTTTGATTGATTAGACTGTATAATTGTTCTAGAGGGAACTTATATAAAGCACATTGTTGATTTGTTATGGCTAAGATTAATGACTTATTGCTGTAGTAGTTTGCAAACAATTTATATAGAGTGTTAGGAATCGTTTTGTTGAAATCGTTATTTATTTTAGCGTACATGTCATCATTAAGATCATATCGGCCTTAATATTTTCGGAGATGCTCTCAGAATTTTTAGACCTTACAATATTTGCGTACATACAGGAATTTTTCAATATTAGTATTGAGGAAATTGGTTTAGATTGTAAGTTGGCTGACGTAGCAATGGATTGTTCTGTGCTATAATCTTTATTTGTTTTGGAATGAGATTTATCAGTTTTAAAATTTATTTCTTTTTTTTGATTTTTAAATTTACTGTTGACAAACTGTAAGGTCACAGCACTGGTTTTGTCGACCTCTGGTGGACAAGTTTTAACTTTAAAAATTTCGCCGAAATCATCTTGTTAAAAATTTTGTCTATTGTTTTCAGATATGGTTTTCAGGGTATTATTGGGCAAAGGGAATTGTTCATTAGAGTCTTCTGATGGTGCGTAAAGTCTTCGGAGAGGAGATGATTGTTTTTTGCTTGTATTTTTAAGGATTTCAATAGTTTTGCTTGATGAGATATTTATGCTATTGTTTATATTAGGAGTAAGTTGAATATTTTCTAAACTTTTGTTGATATTTGCGATGATGTTTTCTTTTGATTTATTAGTTTGTGGGTTTTTATACGTTGTAAAAGTTAGTTTAGATGCATTTAGATTAGATCTAAGGCTATAAAATTTATGACCGGTGACTGCATTGTTAGATTGAATGCTGAGATCGGGGCTAACATTATTTTGAGAGTTATCGATTATATTATCACTTTCCATAATATATAATGATTAAAACCGATTTACTTGAATAGAAAATGTAAAGATAAGGGGACAATCGTCCCTGTCTTCCTGAAACTGAATCGCTAAGGGACGCTTTTTTTAAGACCAGTTGCAAAAATGGCTTAGTAGTTTTCTTGAATAGCATTTGACACTTTATAATCTATTACATGCATCTTTTATTTTTAAATATTGCCAATTAAGATACCATGATTCATTAGTAATTTCACAATTAATACTATATTACTATAGTGCATTTTTTCTTTTTTATCGAAGAGAACAGAAATTATCCTGCATTTCAGTCCTTCCATCCAATTTAAGTAAATATTTTGCAAGGAGTTTCCTTTGGTTATTTGAAATAATTCACATTTTATTTCTTTTATTAAACACATATTATTTTTGGAAACACCAAATAAATAAATAATGTCACTTTTTTGTAATTAATTTAAGCATGGCATGATATATCATAATATACCTTAAGTTTACATTTAATTTTTATAAAAGCATAATACAGAAGAGAGTGAAAATTCCAAATAAATTCTGAAAAAGTCCTGCATATGTTTCCAAGATATATTAAAGAACACACATAGATTAATTATATAACAATCATGTTTATGCACTCTATATTCTTTCTTAATTATAGATAAATAAAGTAATGCCATCTTAACACTAACGACATACATTTTAAATATTAACAAGCATGAGGTGGTTAATTCAAATGTTTAAATTAAGGAGAGCACGAAAAACTAATGTACCTTTGTAAAATTTATTCTTGCATCTGAAGTGAACACATTCTTCCATAATTAATTTCCTAAGATTTTTTTTAGAAGTTTACTCCAAAGTTTTATTTAAATCAATTTGACTTCAGCAACTAATGAGCACTTTACTGGCTGCAATTAAAATGATAATGCGCAATTTTCTACTGGAAACTATCTGTTAAATAGACTTCTCTTTTCTTTTTTTTTAGCAAAGGTCATTTCCCTTTCCCTGGTTACTCCCACATTTTTTTCACCCAAGCTAATTATATATTCAAAAAAATCTTTTCTTAAAAAAAAATCATTCTGATTTTTTAGAATTAAATCAAGACAAAAAATAATAATAAAATAAATAGCTTTTACAAACTTGAAAGACATGAATATTAATTAACTGTTAAACAAAAATGATTAATAATTTATTTAATTTGTAAAATAATTCACCTATCGAATATCCATTAATCATTGAAAAGAAATATATATCTGTTAAATTATTAAAGATAATTACTGTAATTTAATGTTTTTATTGTGCATGTACTATTGTTTGCTGTTATTAAAAGATGAAAATGAAATGAAACATAATACAGACATATATGCATGCACATGTACTGCAACCTAAATATTAAACTATCTTAACTAAATATAATTGAAATGGCTATTAATTATTGACAAAAGGATAAGTATTAATGAATAAAGGATTTTGAAACCATTCAACCAATATTACACTAACATAAAATAACTTTGCATCTTTCTGACAAAATGTATCAATTCCATTAATAAACAACCCCTCTTCCTTGCATTAAATACTTCATTAACCACAATAATAATAATGAATATTTATAAAGTGGTCAATCAACTGCATAAGCAATCCATATCTAAGCTTTAAACAATTTCCAGCAAAAAGTTTTAAAATTCTAAGGCTACTTCATTTTTTTTAATATAATATAACTATTCAATGCAGATACAAAGCATCTCAATTCCTTGTGCCCATTCAGATGGTCACAATATATATATATATATATATATATATTATATATATATATATATATATATATATATATATATATATATATATATATATATATATTGCAATAGAAATGGCTTATAAATCATATTTGATGAACCTGTGATCCACAGGAAACTATCAGTAGCAATCACCAACTCCATATTTATGATTGATTGTGATGATCAGCAAGTATCTATTCTATCATTTATCCTACATATACACTATAATGATAGGCTATATTTTCTGATCATCAACATTATTGACAACCACTTTTCTGACAATCATTCATAAGATTACTTCACCATCGCAGTTTAACTTGTATATTCATAACAATGGTTCTCAAAGTGCTATTCTCCATCATTGAAGAGCCATTGAATGAACACATTCAAGATAGAATTCAAATGCACAATTCTAATAACATCTCTGTTGATATTCTGGTGATAGCATAATTTAGAGAATGGACTTGGTTCCTGGTTCAACTAAGATTGATGATCTATCTTCTGACTGTAACACTAATTTGTGGGGTAAAATAGTGAACAAGAATACCAAATTTTATTTAACTTAGAAAAAAAGGAGGGGTGGTGGAAATAATAATAATAAAAAAGAATCATAAAATTGCAATACACTGACTAATCATTCATTCCCTGTGAAGTCTACACATATAAATAACACATACAAATAATTATCCATTAAAAAATCCTTATTATCTAATGATTAAAAGCATTCATTAATAACAAAATGTCCATTAGAATGTATAACAGCCAAAATATATTATATATAAAAATCACATATCAAATAAAACAAAAAAATCTAAAACAAATTATACTAATGATCATCATATAATACACTAATGTAAGTAACTTACCATGGATTTTGCATTAATTCATAAGCTTATAGATATTTTACAGGGCTTATATCATCCATTATGTATTATGTTATGCTAACATCTATGACTTCAGCACAGTTCGAATTTCCATACTCCAGAATTTTATTATTAAGCATCACTTTCTGGGTTTTTCTAATTTTATTGATAATTCAGACTTGTTCCTAGAATATTCTATTAAATTAAACATTATTCTTTTTGATATACATATATTTTTTACAGGGTTTTCTTATAAACAGCTTGTAATATTTTACAGGAAACTTATTGATAAACAGCAGACTACCCAGTCAGGGGATATATATTATTTAGACAAGCAAGGTTTTCATCACGGTTTTCAAAGTAACTTGGAGGCAATAATCAGACAGCTTCAGGAACATATTAGCACAACTAGAAAAAACAAATAGCACTTTGAATTGATATCTAGTATAGTCAAATTATCTATAGTATAAATAAAAAAATTATTTTTATACTGACATACTGCGCTCTATTATCCAACAACTTACAAATTTGTTTAGTAATGAATACTGAATTCTGATTTTGCTAATCACTTTTCTTCTTTCCTAGCCCAACCAATTCTCTCCCTAATACAATATGCTCTTCTCTGTCCTGCCCTCTTTCTACAAATATAGACTTTGTAACACCTACATATTTAATTAGGTTTGCATATCAAAATTAGAACTATCACATTTAAAAACATGACAATCTTTTCTAATTAGACATCTACAATCCAAACCAAAGGAGAAATTGCTATATCTCAATAAAGTGATAATCCCTACTAAACAATATCCTGATTATCTTAAACAATATCTTAAACTTTTTTTGATAATTTTTTTTTCTTAACTAATGATTCCCCCCCCCTCTTAAAAGGCACTAATCACATCTCTTTTTTTAAAAATTATCATACAAAAGGAATTTAACTAAAACAGACAATAATATTGAAAACCACACTGATAAACACAGGGCTACAACATCAAACTACACCGAATCTATAGACATAACTCCCAAAGATGTAACACCAGATCACATAATATCTAGAGATGAAGATCAAGATGATAATCTTTCCCCACAAACTGAAATGAAATTCCACAACAATACAACCAAAAATAGAAATGATAAACAAACAACTACATCAAGTACACCTCATCTCATTTGATACCAATACACAGATAATATTCAGTCAATAAACAGTACAACATTGGAAAAAAGGGCTATGAATCAATGCTTGACAATCCTTCAGACTTGAAATCACTTCCAATAGAAGAAACAGACACCAGAATCAAAATAGACAAAAATAACACCCAATCACCTAGAAAGTCACAAAGTAAACAAAATACAATAACTCCACATCCTCAAAAAGAAAGTAGCAAAACCAATAAACCAAGGAAAAAATTCAATCCAGCACACACCAAAACTCCAAACCTGGGGGAAAAGGATGGTTTATCTGGACATTGGAATCAGGATCTTTCACAAGAAGTAGAGCTAACATGACAAGCTATACCAAATATTAATAAATGGAAATCAGATGTTCCGGATAAATCAAGCTCAGATGACGATATGAATTCTGGGTTTATAACACAACTACCTACATTAAAACCAGATTCACAAGAATCACAAAGTAAACACAAAGTGTCATGGGAAAAAAAGAAAAGAAAAACCTCTGAGCACTCTGATACTGATTCAGCACCAATGGAAGATGATCCCTATTTGGAATTACCAGATTCTATGGAAAATGAGGACCTTCCAGTACTCATGGAATCAAATCTACATCAACTCTCATTGGAAGAAGCATCAGATCAAGAAACCAATTATAGTCATTTACTTCCAAATTCTCCCTGAGACCAGGGGCTGGCTAGGGGGGCAGGGACACTATATTATGAACTATAAAATTGCAGGGATTAATGTCCATGGCCTCAACTCATTGGCCCATGCTCACGCAATTAGAAATTGGATAAGCATTAACTCTCCCCACATCCTTCTAATGGGGGAAACCAAATTCCATAATAACACTGACACTAAAATAGAAACATTAATTGCCACTATGGGCTTCACTAAATTTTCAGTTGGACATTCAGCAGCTGGAGGGGTTGGAGTATTAATTAACAAAAAATTTCCTCCAAACAAATTCTGTATTCTCTATTTGGATAACAACTTAATCTTATTAGAAATAGACTATTGGGGCTACAGCATAAATCTAGCTTATATATACACTTCAAACAATCCTACTATCTATCACAAAATCATTCAGATTTTAAATGCTATCCTTAGCAACAAATCAGGCTCTTTACTTATATTGGGAGATTTTAACACCACATATGGTCGCTTTAACCTAAAATTTCTTCCACTGATAAATAGAAACTTGATGTGTGGGGAAGGATTCCTTCCTCCCAGATCCTACTCCTTTTACACCAAATCCCACCAAACCCTAATAGACCTATTATATTATTCACCAGATTTACATTTTCATCTAAATGCAAAACTTTTACCGGTTTCGTTTTCGGACCATATGGCCCTTGTAGTTACTCTTGAAACCATGGCTGGCCTCCCAACCCCAGAGGCTCTTCACAAAACCATGTGGATGGTAACAAAATCAAACATGACAGAGGCCATAGTGTCCGAATCTTATATATATTTTCACAAAATCAACATCCTTTCAAGACCAGCTGAAGAAGCCTGGTTTTCATTTATAGGCATCCTACAGACAATATTAAAACACCACACCATGAAAGTCAAAGGCCCTAATGGCCTCTTCAGAGATCTTCTACAAATAGAGAATCAGCTTCAGATGCTCCAAAGTCAACCTATCAAAACACAAGATATATATAGTCTTAAAAACCTATACCGATCAAGACAAAAATCCCTGGCGGAATACCTATCCATTAGGAGAGCCAAATGCTATTTATCACAACAACATCACTGGACAAAAGGCTACTTGAGATGGGCACTTGGAGGGAAAAATAACAAAACCACTCCCACCTCCATCATTGCAGATGGGAAAACCTTACTGGGAACACCTATGATGAACACAATAAAAGAACACTTCCGGCAAAGAATGCAAACCGCAATCTTCAATGGCACACAATCCTGGTCTGAAGTTGATCCACAGGCACCACATGGGATCACAGAAAACCTACTCCAACAGAAAATATCTTCCCTTCCAGATGGTGTACATCCTGGATTACATGGGATTCCCAGATTCCTAATCCTACACCTCAATCAATTTGCAATTCCCATAATGAAGAAGATGGTGGATTACCTAGCAACTGGTAATAGAGTGATACCTAACCTTTACCCAGTGGCACTAGTTCCATTTATAAAAAAAAAATCAGGTTATGGATCTCTCAAACATCAGACCTATTTCCATGACACCCCTGCTAATTAAAATTGTAGAGTCCGTGATCAAAGACCTCATCCAACCAAATGTCTTAAAGCACATATCTAACAACCAATATGCCAAGAAGGGATCCTCTACTGCACATGCAATGGGCAACATAATCTCCATCATTGATTATGTCAGAATCCACCGGAAGTCAGGGCCGATAGCTATTCAACTGGACATTGCTACAGCCTTTGACTCGGTACATATAGACATACTCTTAAATATTTTGGCCGAGTATGATGTTCCTGCAGCTGCTGTCCAGATCATAAGCAATTTACTATACAACAGGGAAATTTTTATCACTATGGATGGTAACATCACCTCCGGATTTAAACCGACACAAGCTCTCCCTCAGGGTTCCCCCTCAGTGCCCTATGCTTCATCGCATATATAAATCCTCTCCTGATGGATTTGGAAAAAAATCTACCAGGTCTTTTTATACCCAATTTAAGCAGAGAATTCAACATGTTTGCCTACATGGATGATGTAATGATCATCCTACCATCAAGAAAACATATTCCTTTGCTACAAACAATATTAAGCCGCTATACTGAGAAATACAGGCTGCAATTCAACCCCAGCAAGTCTGCCTCCTGGAAAATTGTTTCAGGAAGGAAAATTAACACCCTCTTCTCTGCCAAGCCACAGAGATATCTTGGGGTTTTCCATATTCAAATCTACCACAGCAATGACCAAAGAGATTCAGGATAACATCCTAGAAACAACAAACAAATTCATCACTTCCTTGTCACAAGTCTACCTTTCCCTCCCTGGCAAGGTAGCACTAATTAACATGAATGTGATGCCAAAAATAGCATACTTTCTTCCATTTATCAAATGCAACAAAAGCTTCATAAATAAAATAAATGACTTGTGCTCAAGGCTTTTCTGGAAAGGTAAAACAGTCGCGATCAGCCTCAAAGGCACTCAGCGACCAAGAAAGCTAAATGGTCTTGCTCTCCACTCCATTCAGGCATTGATTTACCAAAAAACCCACAATGTCATACACAACTTGGTAGCATCATATGGTTTTAACACAATTCTCCAAAAAACTTTCCTTCAAAAGGTAACACCCACTGACCGACCCCCACCAGACAGACAAACATGGATCACTAGAAACACAAGTCTTATCAAACAGCACTGCCCAATAAATGACTCCACATTCAATTCTAAAATATCATTATGGCAAGCATACACAATCCTCCATCCAATCTTACATCCTATAATCAACACATTTTATTACAATAATCAGAAACTGGTATCCAACTTTAAAAGATGGAGTCTAGAGGCCAAATACCTAGACTTCCTCATTAAATACAACATTAATGGACTACCTACTAATCACTTCCTCTTTTACAAATGTGGTCACAACATAGACCCTACTTGCAGCATTTGCATGAACGGCGATGAGACATTGGAACACCTTTTCTCACAATGTATGGGATTCAGAGTGATCCGAGAAATCATACTCTCCAACACCAAGATAGATTTCCAACTGATCTCATCTCTGAAAGATAGTATCAATACTAAAACCTATCCAATAATACGTCTCTCAATATTTTTGAACTATGCCATATGGGTTACACGTTGTAAACTAATCATGGAACACCCACAACCTACTATAAAACAGGTTTTTTCCAAAACAATGATTAAAATCCAGAAGAGAGACCAACTCCTGGCATCGTCAAAAACATTTGAGGACACTTGGACATTATACAATATGCCAAACTAACAACAAGGCAAAAGGGGGGGGGGGCTAACAATCAGATAACAAATATGTGAAAGATCTAATGTTCACACCATATTGGACAATATAGACTCATCAGAACCCAAATGGAAAAAACAAGATAGTTAGAACAACAATGTAAACCCCAATTGTATGATTACACATCACTGTATACATTAGAAATAATAAATTATTATTGAAACTAACTTTGAAAAGTAAACATTTTCAAGTGTTTAATGTCTCATTAATAAAATATGGCTCATTAGCTAGATCTCTTCATTCTCTCTAAAATAATGCAAAACTGGTTTTTGCAACTCTTACTGATCCTATGGAATTTGTAGCAAGCCCTATTATGAAATCAAGTCCAAAAATCAATATTAACAATATATATTTACTCTTTTATGCATTACTAAATGTATTCTTATTTAAAATGAGACAATAAATTAACCTGGAGCAATTCGCTATTATGTTTAGATAATGGCATAGCTTTCCAAGCCTTTTTATTATAAGTTACTCACTAAACACATAAAATTCACAATAAACTTATAATATACATCTTTTTCTTTTGTTTTATTTCTTTATATAATTAAACATTCTTTGCACTTAATTTCTATTACAATATGATGGATGGGGGAAAATGTTTACCAGTTAATGTATATACAATTTTTTTATTTTAAACCTGGTTTTAGTTTCCTATAATTTCAAAACATTTGTAGCTAAAACCTGGATATATATTATAAATTATTCATGATGATGATAATGATTACAGTCATGCAATCACAACATATTATATACTGTTGTTTATTTGTAATATCTATTTATGATAAGTTTTGTTATCTACAAGATTATTAAAATAAACAGTTAAGGATTCCGTCTTGCAAATATAATTTAAGGCTGATTTCTTAGTCAAAAAACAACAACAACAACAACAAAAACAAATTCCCATTTTTAATAGAAATTTAAAATAAATATATGAACAAATACAAATTACAATTTAACATGACAAAATCATGTTTGCTTTGTTTAGAGATTAAAAATATATAATGAATTCTTTAACGTTACCTAATAACTTTTTAGGTTTTCTTTTTCATTTAAGTAATCAAAAATGAAATCAGCAATACAAGAAAAGTTTAAAGGAAAAATTGACATGTGATCAATTCTCTTTGAAAATTATACCTATCTATATATGCAAAATCATGATTATTTCATCTACTAATAATGACAAGAATATCTTACTATTCACCCATAACTATTTATGCAAAAGCTTTTTCATTTTACATTACCATGTGCAGGAAATTACTCTGGGGGGGGGGTCTCTGTCTAGATTAAACAATTACAAAAACCCCTGAAACAAAATGGTTTAGCTTTTGACTCAATACATACATGCTTTTCAAATTTCCAAAACTATAAATCTAATATCTTCACGTGCAAAATCTTTTACAAATTTGAAAATCATATTCAAGATTACTCTAGCAGATATGCCATTCCTATGATTGATTTTTTAAAATTGCTTTTTTGCTTACTGCTAACCATCAATAACTTAAATTTTCATCTTCTTGAAGACCAATACTATTTTTGGATGTTTATGAGTTATTATACCCATCTTCAAATAATAGTATTGAGTAGCTTATGGTAAATATAAATAATAAGCAATTGACTCAAAAATTCAAACAATGGCCCTTGAACCAAAATATTTTGATTTTTTTTATTAAATAAATTTACAATCATTACCAACATTATATTTTTATAAGTATAAAAGATTCTGTGCTGATGTTGATTATCAATGTGAGTTCCGTCATAGAGATACAAAATTTCAATTTCACTTCTTTTTTAAATGTCAATCTTTAGAAAATGTACATTTAGCAATTCCAAGACTATTTCAAACATTTAATTGCAATATTAAAACTCTATTTATTCTACATGCATTTTGGTGCAAAGGAAGCATTTTTCAAAATATAACAATGATTCTAGAAATCAACAAAACATTTACTGGATTAACAAGTGATAAATACATTTCCAACATAATATTTACTCTGATACATTGATGGCTGAAGAGTTGTGGGTTGGAGTAGTTTGAAGCCTGTCCATTAAAGTATGAAGATTGGCTATCTTAATATAATGCTGAGCACTGATCATATACATGTGTAGAGATGGTAATCTGGACCAACTGATGATTGCTGGTTTAGCATGAAATATGAATATTGGTGATTATTTATCTTTTCAACATGTGTATAATCAGGTGTGGGTCAGCAATATGAGATTGCATGGAGAGCTGAGGGTCATGTGAAAGACTGAGTTCAAATCCTTTATATATTACATTATATATGTGCAGGTGTGTGAAAGCCTGTACAATGTATTAATTTACATATAGCAGCATCCAAGACACTAGAATGATATCTTTAATAATCTAATGTAGTACTAAAGAGAACATTTTTTTATAAGTATATATTGTTTTCCTAAAGGTTTGTGATGATGGTGTTTTAGTTGTATTTATATATTGGACTACTTTCATCATCTAATATGAGTATTGAATGTCTTTAAAAATTTATCTTTATTTAAATATATTCAACTGTTAGTAATAGCATGTCAAACATGTTAGTATATGCACAATGTTTTGAGAGGTATTATTCTCCCTCTTCTTCAGGTGTTGCTGGGCTGACCAGTTATAGTACTAGCATGGGAATCAAACTTGGACCCTTAGATTCTTGAGTATTGCATTTTAAGATAATACCCTAACTAACTGAGACAACCTGCCAAAGGCAATAGTGAGTAGAAATTTCATATACTTATCTAAGAGGTTCCTCCTGATTTCTCTACTTCTTCTTAAGAGCAAAGTTGATTAGTGATTTTCATACATTATGGGTAGTCACACTAGGTTGATTTATGGGAATGTTTGCCATTATCATGTGAGCAGCTTTAAATTTTCTTCTTTGTATCTTTTCTTCTCTATCAAAATTTTTTATGTTTTCCCAATTGAACATATGTTTATTGATACATACATAGTATGTATGTTAGACCTATATTTTTCTATACTTTAATCATCAGTTTGTGTTTTTGCAAGTGCTTTTCAATGGAACAACTGGTCTCACCAATATGTATTCTTCCACATTCACATTATATTTCATAGATGCAGTTTTTTCTTTGCAGCATTTCAAGTTTAGGCTTAATGTATGTTAGAATTCCTCATAGTGTGGTATGGCTCAGGAAGGATGTTCTGATGTTATACTGATGACAGATTTTTACTGCAATGTTTGGTATGTATGGATACACTATAGTACCAATAATTGTTTTTTTATCATTCTTTTTATTGTCTATTTAAGATGTTTTTAATAACAGCTGATAAATAAACATTTTTCATAAGAGTTTGTTCTATACAGATCTTTTGTTTTTCCAAATCACTGGTTTCTGAACAAACTTCTTTTGATATATTTCATAGTGATAGTATAACTCTATGTTTTGGGTTTCTGGTGTGATTGGATGTATAGGTTAAGTATTTTCCTGTATGTGTAAGTTTTTAGTAAAATGTAGTTTTGATTTTACCATATGGAAGTCTTGTCACAAGAACATCTAAGAATGCCAATTTTTGTTCTTGTTCTTATTCTATTGTGAATTTAATTGAAGGGGATATGTTGCTGATATGTTTCCAGAAAATTTGTAGCAGTGCTTATTATGTGGTGATACAACAAGCACATCATCTACATAGTGAAGCCAAACTTTAGGTGAATATGGACTGTGGTTTCAAGTTCTTCTATGTAAATATTGCTAATCAAGGATGACAAGGGTAACAATTGTGAGCCCATAGCAATTCTTTGTTTTTGTTGGATGAATTCTGTGTTATATTGAAAGTAGGTTATTTATATGCAGAATGTTAGTAGTTTCATTATACTATCAATAGGAGGAGTTGTTCTGGTTTGTAAATTATTATAACTATTTAATATTTTCCTTACATTAGACAATGCTTCTTTACATGGTACATTTGTGAATAAACTTTCCACATGAAAGCTTATCATTAAGTTAGTTCTTTCAATTTTCATGTTCTTGATTAATTCTATGAAGGGTCTAGAATCTCTGACAAAGAACTGGATCTTGTATGACAAAGGACTAAGAACTTCAAGAAGAAATCTTGATAAATTTTGGCAAGGTGAATTTCTAAAACTAACAATAGATCTTAGTGGAACATGATCTATATGGATTTTAGTAGACCTTAAAGATGAGATGTTGAAATATCACACCATTTTACTTTTTTCTGAATCACTGAAGTACTTGCGATGCTTTCTAAGTAATGCTTGTAACTTTTTTTCTGTACTCAGTATCAGATTTCTTGCCACTTCTCTGTATTGATCTGCTGTGAGAAGTTCTTGTATCTTGTACTCATAATTAGATGTATCCATTACAACTGTTGCATTGCTTTTATCAGCAGGGAGAATAATTATAGATTTATCTATTCTGAAAGGTTTAATTGCTTTCCTCTTACCATAGAATATGTTTGACTTCAACTTTTGTTATTTGTCAACTGTACTTTTTATTTTCCAGTGTAATTTCCCTGTTTTTTCTAAAAGCAATTTTTGAGTGACTTTCTCAGTGGCTGTCATCATATCTAATAAAGGGATATTGGATGATGTTATGGCAAAGATTAATCCTCTTTCAAGAACAGAAATTTTAGTATCTGTTAGATATTTAGAATTCAGATTTTTAACAGATGAAGCTATTATACTGTTTGGTATACTATGATTTTTGATTCTTTTGGCATTCTTTTTATTTTTCCATGTAATGTAGAATATGATTTTTTTCCTGCTTGAGAAACTCTTGTGCAACACAACCCCATAAGTCAACCTAGTGTGGTTATACATAATATATGAAAAACATTAATCAACTTTGCTCTTAGGAAGAAAAAGTGGAAAAATCAGAAGGAATCTCATAAATAAGCATATGAAATTTCTACTGACTGTTGCCTTTAGCAGCATGGCTCAGTTGGTTAGAGCAGTGGTCTTCAATCTTTTCACACCTGCGGACCGGTAAAAATAAGGATAAGGTTTCGCAGACCGGCAAAAATAAGGATAAGGTTTCATGGACCAGCAGAAGTCTATAGATAAATTTTCTTAAAGATGTAAACAGCTTAGCCTTAGATGAAGTTATATATATATATATATATATGGAGTTTGTATAATAAAAAACTTTTTTTTTTTTTAATTTTGAATTTTTTTAGAAAAGTAATAAAAAATTTAATTCTACTCCCCCCCCCCCCCATAAACATCTGTGATAACTAGAAAAACAAATTAATTTATGTATGACTGATTAGATTTTGTTCTGTTTTTTTTTTTTTAATCAGGTAAAAGTGCGATGGAAAAAATAAATAAAAATTGTTTATATTAATTAAAAGTTTAAAATCTTATTATTTTGTTATTAAAACTTTCTTGCCAGTCTGTCACGGACCAGCAAAAACTTCTACGGCCCGGCACCGGGCCGCGGACCGGTGGTTGAAGACCACTGGGTTAGAGCATTACCTTAAAATGCAATACTTAAGAATCAAAGGGTTCAGGTTCGATTCCCATGCTAGTACTATCATTGGTTAGGCTAGCAACACCTGAAGAAGAGGGAGAATAATACCTCTCAAAACATTGCGCATATACTAACCTGTTTGATGTGCTATTACTAACAGTTGAATATATTTGGAATATTTAAATAAAATTAAATTTTTTAAAGACACTTAATAATCATATGATTAAGTAAATCTATATACTATTAACTAAGAATATTGCCAGTTTTATTGCCTTCCTAAGTATGATTTTATAATATAAAATGATATAACATTGAAACATTTAAAACAATACAATCCTTTAATACATAATATTATTTAAACATTTCTGCAGACTGAATATTCCATTTCATAACTGCCACTATTTAAATATGATATCTTATAAGGAATCTTTTTTCTGCTTTGTATTTATATTTATGACATTCACATGATCACCATTTTACACAAGCTGTTAAACTCTCTATACAATAGTGCCAACCACTGTAATCTATAATGATTTATATATGCAATAAGGTTTGTACATAAAATTTTTATCTAGTGCCTACTCATCCAGTACATCCAAACTAGTTTCTAGATGCTGTAATCTCAGATCCAAAGATCCTCATTGATGAAAGCCAAAAGCTAAAATCTACTCTGAAATTATTAGATAAGTAGGCACTAGATACGGATTTTATGCACAAACTTTCCTGCATCAATTGATTACTATGGCTTGCACTGAGTGGCGCTACTGTATAGAAAGTTTCATACTATGATCTTTCAAGATGTTTAATTAAATTTAGCATGGATAGTATTTAGAGAATTCATTATTCCAAAATGATTATATATGTTTGGGTGAGTGTGATCATATATTTTGTATTAGACTATAAATATATTTGCTTGTTGCAGATATTAGCATTATACTGATGTTCCAACTGGCTGGTAAGATCAAATCAAAACACTGATCTAATATTTGCAACAAATAAATCTACATAGAGTGATTATGGAATACATGTTCACAATTTTTATCTATAAAAATCATCTCTTTATATATTAAAATGGGATTGGTTATTTTACCAATATAGAGGAGTGTTTACAATTAAAAAGTGCTTATATATAATTTTTTTTTGATGTATAAGATAATCAGTTCTAGACTTCTAATGAAATAAATAGTAATAGAATCTATAATTAAATCAAGAAACCAAAGTTATATTTAATTTCCTGATTATTTTAAACTTTCATCTAGGCTGGAATATATTCAGATGTCATTATTAAAAATAAATTAATGTGCTATATTAAGCTAAATGTGACCCAAAAACCAATTCTCTATATTACAGAGTGAGTTGATTAATTTTAGACAATTATCTTAAAATGTGATGTAAGCCTAATTAGTATTAATATAATTGTAGGATGAAACTGGTAGGGGTTTGTAAAAATATATTTAATAACAAATAAATAAAAAAATAAAGATTTGTTTTTATTTTCCTCACAACATACTTATTCTAATATTACATGAGTGAATAAAGAAAATATTAAATGACAAAATATTTAAAAAAAGGAAAATAATTTATATCCAAATAACAAAAATTCTAATAGTTAAATAAACCATATAATAAAAATATTTACAGTTCACTTAAAGATTTCTATAAAAATGTTAATTAAATAATTAATTTATTATTATATAAAATGTCTTACCAGTATATTTCAGAGCCAGTTTTGTTATAAGTATCTTTTTTATATATTTTATTTTCTGTGTCATGACTTGTGTAATATTTTCTCCATTCCCGCTTTGTTTTCTCTTGGGTAATGCCATTTTTATTATTTTGTCTTAGGAATAAGTTTCTTAAAATAGGCAAAATTCTCCATATAGTAGTACCACTCAGCGCAAGCCAGATTAATCAATGGCACTACTGTATGGAGAGTTTTGCCTGTTTAACAAGAGTTATGAGCAAGCATAAGAAATGTTAATCATGTGATGTTTAGAGGTTTAATAAGTTTTTTGTGAAGGCATTGCTCAGAATAAGATTGATTAGATGATTTGATAGCACAAGGTTGTTGAATTCATTGATAATTACCAACCTGCATTCTAAGATTATCTTGAGGGATATTTGAGAATAGAGGGTGTTGATTTAAGAGTGCCAGAAATATGGAAGGTTTTATTAATCTGATTTTTTACAAGTTTATTATTCATACTTCTATATCATATTGGAGAGCAGTACTCATTCAGAGAATAAACAAATGCTAGTCCAGAAGCTCCAATAATGTAAGGATTAGAACCCCATGAGTTGCCAGCAATCTTGATAATGATATTATTTCTGGCTGCAAGTATTTTCAGCAGCAACACACATTGGATATTAACAATATATGAAAACATGACTGAAATAACTTCAATATGAATAATCATACTCTAATATTTGACCCTATTTTCTGAGTATCTGGTTTTTCTTTTCCAATGGTCAAGATTAACAGAATCATTACAGGCAAGTATAGATGTCATTGTTATTTGCATAAGTGGAGATACCCACAAACTATGTTACATATTTACAAGAAGTGTCCAATTTACCAGACCCCTGTTGGCTTCTTTACTCTACATAGCTTGGAAGAGTTTGCTATTGATTGGTTAAGAACTGTGTGTGTTGAATTTTAATGTGCTGATACCATATACTAAATAAATAAATAAATCTGAAAATAATTTTGCAGGTAACTATAATTGCTATTTAGTTCATAAGTAATTATTCAGCAATATTTTAAAGATAGACATGTTCAACAGTTGAGAATGACATTTTCCACCATTTAGCACATTAATGGTTAGCACTGAACAGATGTACCAAGGCCCTTTAATCTGCTATTGAAATATTTTATAGCTGCATTTGAAGACTTTTATAGCTTTAAATCTGGTTTAGCTTTTTAGTTTGGTATTAGCTAATTATCAGTTATTGCTGTTTTCATACTCCAGATGATTCTGGATTTATCTATGTTGTGGCAAAAAAAATATAAGAGAATCTGATTGACACAGTTTTATATACTGAACCTAATCTGTGACTACTGTTTTGTGATAAACAGGATATTTTTTTTTATTTTTTATTAAATTTAAATTATTAATCTGTCTTTAAAATTATCTCTGCCGCATACTACTTTTGTTTTAAATTTTTGAATTTACTAGTGTTGCTTAGCAGCCATTTCCTTTTTATAAATTTTTATGTTACAAAAATTAAAATTATTTTAAAATTTAATATAATATATGTTTTACATTTTAAGTTTTTCTTAATAAATATGTACCAGACAATAAAATGGATACTTTATATTTAGAATTCTCTTTTTTTAATTACACTTTTATTAAAGCTTTTAATCTTTTGTGGGGCAAAATAGTTAATGAAAACTCTTTCCATGTTAATTAATAATGTTTTTTCTAGTGTACTAAATATAGTCTTTATAGCACTGGATGCCACAATGATTCCCATCTCAATGTGAAACAAAATAGTGTTATCATAGTATTCATAACACTTTTATCATTTATTGGTTGATATTACTTCTGTCATTTTTGTCAAGCTTAACCAGTTTTATATAAACTTACAAGCTGGATTTACTTTCATATATATATCTTGTAATCTAGAAAATTAATGATGAAAAAACAAATTGATAAAATAGGCCAAATGCTTATAAACCCCGACAATTGATTGGTACTTCCAGCTGATTGAAGACCCAACATGTTTGGCAAACCAAATTATAACCTAAAAAATGAATTATAAGAAAAATTGCCTACTTGTAACCTGGAGAAGAAAACATGATGATGCTGTTAAGTGTTGGTGACCAAGTGGTTAGCACAGCTGCTGTACAAGCAGTTGGCCCAGGATTCACTACCTGGCTGATGCTTTGACAAAAAAACACGATGATGCTAATAATAATCAAATCAGTAATCATGAAAAGATGAATAATGGCAACATGTAGATTAAATAAATTTCATAAGTCAAGCTCAGTAGGTTTAGAAAAAATATAAATGCCATTTGCTTCAACAATAAGAGATACAGGGGTATGCAATTACAATAAAATATTAAAATACAAAACAATATTTAAACAACTTAAAGAGAAAAATCAACTCACCCAAGTACAAATAAAAGCATATGCCATTGATGTTACATTCAAAATCCTTTTCTTACAAACATCTACTACCACTACCATCTTTTTTATATATCTCTTTAAGTATCTCATTGCTATGATCAGATGAAACATTATAATTAATTTTATAAAATTTGAAAGTGTCATTTAATTTTTTGCCACTGAAGATTATCATCTTTGAAAATAGTTTTTTTTTAGCAAAATAATCTTTAAATAAGATGGTACATAAAATAAATTGCGGTATCTCAAGGCAATATAATAGATTTTAACCATAAAATAAATTTTCTCTAATATTGAAGATCTACTCAACCTAGAATGAAATCCTAGTAAATAAGTGAGACATATACTTACCCCTAAGTTAATGTCATATCACAATAATAATATTACTTTAAAATAAAACATAACATGATCTCATAATTTAAATAAGATAAATAATAAACTCCTAGGATGACATTCAAATATTAAGAATGGTTAAGGGATTTTATAGTCATTTTAAATACCATAGAATATATCTATTTAAGTATCTTTTAAATTTGAATTTAAGTTCTTTCACAATCTAAATTTGTTATGGAATAACAAATATAGTTTAATATTTATGGAAAATAAATTTAAAATAAACACAGGGATCTTTTAATAGTCTGAAATGATTTCAAATAATAATATGCAATTATACTTTTTATTAAGCAAATTAAATTTTCCTTAGATGTAATTCTAATGCTCTAATATAATTTAATAAAGTGACTCATATTAATTTTAATGTTCATGTATTCTTACAGAGAACTCTTAAGATAAATTGTAATATTATTATAATTATTTAGATTTCTGGTTAATGAGTGGATGATGTGAAAAATTGACTATAAGAAATTTCCTACTAATAAAAACAAATATTTATTTCCTAGAAAAACAATAACAAATCACAAATATAACATATCCCCTTAATCCACAAAGCCAAGGGCTTTGGCTTTCACAAACATTACTTTCTTTCAAAAATATATCAAAAGGTTAAAATTACAAGTGGATTTATGAAAAATAAATAAATTTGACCAAGCAAAAATGAACTATGAGGTCAAAATAAACATTCTATTAAATTCTCAAAAGTTTTCACATATTAAAGCATTCACATAATGATAGTCCTTTTTAAGACTAGTGCGCCTTTTATGAATATTTAACATTATTTAAAATACAAGCTTACCAACCAGTAACAAAGGGAGCCATAAGAATGATATATTTGTCTATTTATGCCTAAGATACAATTTAAAAATTTGAAGGTAATTATTTATCATATTTATGTTCTAGCTGAGCAAAGCTTAAGTACAGGACTTACACATCAACAATATATAATTCAAATCTAAATAAAGCAAGAAGGCTACAAGTGGTGAGTGTGCCAGAATAAAGCCATGGTAAAATATTACACATACTTTACAAAATGCATTACCAACAATAAACTAAATTTATATTGAGATAACTGAGAAAAGGTAAAGTAAGTGTATGATAGATAGCATAGCTCATAAATAAGTGCATCTATCTTTCAGGGCAAAAATAAAATGATCTAGAACTTTGTTTTTAATCAAGAAATGAGAATTTATATCAGAGACAAAAGTATTAAAAAGGGTTGTCTTAATAAAGCATCATGTGTTTTAGATACAATAAGATTAATAAAATTCATACAAAATATTTCAATAAACGAGTGAGAGAGCCTAAGCTAAAATGCTAATAATCCTGGAAAAGTAAGCATTCCTAAATAAATAGGGAGACAAAAATGCTATAACTAATGGATATGAAAGATGATAAATAATAATTAATGCTAAACGTAACTTAGTTGAGATTAGGCAATAAACAAGCAATAAATAAAATAATAGAAACATACATCTACTTATATTGCATTCAGCATAATAATATACCTTTTATAAATAAATAATTCATTTGAAAAAGGGAACACATACTATTTTAAAATATGCAAATATTATACACTGATATTCTGAGAACTTTAATCCAAAATTTATTCCTAAAAATAGCATATAAAACATGTAAAATAATATTCACCTGAAATAAAAATATGCAAAATTATAAGCATAAATAAAACATTAACCCTTTTACCATTTAAAGTAAGTAAAATAATATAAAGTCCTTCTGTTTTTCTATTCCTTCACCATTAACAGAAATAGTCTATTAGACAATAAAGTTCTGTGGATAGCAAAGATATACAACACACAAATATAACTTAATTAAAATATAAATGTGCTTCATCATTATTTTTAAATAAGATTCAAAATAAAGTATGATAACAAATTATAAGATATGGCCATTCATTGAATAAGTATTTATTAAGTTGCAATACAATGTTATTTATACTTAAAATTAAATATCCAACATATAACCCTTTAAGAGCATTTTATTAATTAGCAGTAATAGAAGAGTATTCAACAGGAGAAACACTTCTTTTCAGTATCACATTTTAAAACTATAACAGTGGTTTCCATCACAACAATGAGAAAGAGAGAATACACAGGTTTTTTATACTTAGTTCAGGAAAAGTTCATTGAAATTCAATTCAAATATGATATCACATTTCAGAAATATCTTATATTTTCATTTTTAATGTAAATAATTTATTCTAATGTTTCACAATATTTGTTAAACATTTAAAAATATGTCAATTGTTTCTTTTCTCCAGATTCAAGAAAATGATTAATTTCCTATGAGATGGAAATAGACATAACAAATTAAACTTCTTTCATGCTGTCATAAAGCAATAAACAATATTTTGTTGCATTAACAGCACAAATTACAGTCTATTTAAACAATATATTGTTAATAAAGTCAAATCTTTTCTTTTTATAGATAGGGGAGTGATTTTATAGATGACAGATAATATTTTTGTCATAATAAAATAAGTTATTATTAATTGAAATTTAAAGTTTTTTACACAAGGTAAATTAATTTCAGATAATATTTTTAGAAAAAATTTGATACAGTTATTCACTACTTTAAAAAATATTATTGTTGATAATTTTAAATATATTACAGAAAACACAAATAGAAGACAGACTTTAAAATATGTGTTGAAATTGTCTTTTAAAGTTGCCAAGTGCATAAATTTTAAATGTTAAAAATTTAAATATTGTAATAATTAATTATATATATTATCAATAAAGCTGTCTGCAATAGAGATTCCTTGTCCTTGAAGTCCTAGTCAGATGTTGTGCCAAGATAATTTAAATTTTAGTTATACATTACTTTAAAACTAAGAAAATAAAAGTTTAAATAAAATTACATTTGTTAATTAAAATGAAAATTTTAAAACACAATTGCATCAATTGAAAGTTAATATTAGTGTGTGATTAAAAATGTTTAATGTGTGTGCAGGTGTTAATTTTAATTATTTATAGATTGGATCATGTGACCATTTTAAACACTGATTATTGATATTTAAATCTATGTACAAATTCATGTTCTACTGAAACCGTGGAAAATTGCTAATGATAATTTAATTAATATTCAGCTTTGAAGATAAAATAATTTCATTGTATAGACAATGAAATTAAAGATACTTCTTGTTACAATAATTATTTCCAAATTTAAACATTAGAATAAAATAAAATATTACATAAATAAAATTTACATTGTTTAAATGAAATAAACAATATCCATAATATTTAATACATAATTTCTCAGAATATATTTTAAATTGTCTTTTAAAATTAAATATTTAATAAATATTTTAACAAATAAATGTTAAAGTTAAACACTATATTTATTTTTTCATCCAGGCATTCATCTATCTATTACTTTTAATCCTATCTTTTACTGTTATTAGCTTTATTACAATTTTTTGTGAATAAATAACTCTAAATATTTAATTGCAATATTCTCTGCTAAAGTTAAGATTAGATTAATGCATTATGAATGCAATTTATTTATTAGCAAACCTAAATGTAAGAGTTGAACTTGGTCTTAAAGTTCAAGATTAATACTAGGTTTCCAAAACATTTTAGTGGTTAAATTATGCTATAAATAACACTATTAATTTATAAAATATATTACTATGTTAGGCTATCAACTATTTAAAGATATAAATATTTTAACATATGAGTACCTATTTATAATACTAAAACATTATTAGCCAAGCTGTCAAAATAATTTTACAGCTATAAAATTTACAATATATTGGTATAGTAACTTTTTATATACAGAATCAAGAATCATAGCATTATTTGACACTAACAAAAATCTATTTTTATAAAATTAAAATGTATAAATTTTTCTTTAGACATTTTGGCATAAGTCATGTCCTAGCTTCTGGAAAAATCTAAAGGTCACAACATATATACACAGATATATTGAAACAGTCAGCTTTGTCAATCCAACCGTTTCACCTACTATATTCTATAGTAGTATTTCTATCTAAGTAACTATCACCAAATCCTCAGATATCAGGTCAAAATTGTATTAAAATCAGGCTAAATGTAAACATAAAGGTATTAGTTATGTATGTGTGCATATATCTTAGCATTAGTAGAAAAATTGTATCTGTATATGTAAAAACCCATATGCACACACACATACATTTCTAGTAGTAAATAAATGAAAATTGCATTGTATGTGTAACAAGAGTCTACATATATGCAGGAAAGAATACTGTTAACAGATTTAAAACATTATAAATTTCTTTATTTAGAATAATTATTCTAAAAAGAATATTTGAAAGTATTATAAAATTCTGCATATATCGTTAAATTAAGTGGTCAAGTTACATATATAATCAGATGTTTTCACCTGCGAATTTGTTTTTCTAAGAAAGATGATCTCATAAAACTTTCTCGCTCTGTTTTGACCTAATTATAAAATTAAAAAGTAACAATAACTTGTGAAAAAGGATATGAATAAATTATCCTGAATGGTCAAAGAAAACCGTGGATGACCAGCTGTAAAACCCAGCCACAAAAAATAAAAAACAGCATGATTTTACGATTCTGAGAATACAGTGAGAAAATTAGCAAAGTATATCTAAAAACTTAACTATGACAGAGGAGGGGGGGTAAGCTGATAACATAAGCCCCTGCAGCCATCTTTGACTCATTCAGACATTATTTCAAGTCAATTCATTGACAACTTATGTTTTTTAAAATTTGCTAAGTATAATACAGTCTGAGTAAAAGGCATTTTTTTGCCTTCCTAACCTGGAAAGTTCTACCATGCTGAGAGCAGCAAAAGGAGAGTTGTAAGAGGCAGATGCCCAATAATAGCCTTTTAACATGAAACCAGTACCAGCAGAAAAGAAGAGCCGGTAAAAACCTTCCTCTACTTAAAACTAATAATTAAACTAAAACGTGATAATTCATAAAGCTAGCTAAATCTAAACTCTATGGCCATAGTAATAATGTACTTTAAACTCACTACTAAAATGTAACTTGATTTTCTTTGTTTTAATTCTAAATCTTGCCTGATTTTATAACTGATTTTATAATTGAATTACATGCTGATTTGATAACTGATTTATTTCATTATTAATGTATTTACTCAATTTGTTTACTGATTTATATGTGGGTTTGCTAATTTATCTCTTAGCTCAATGTATTTTCCTTATTCTGAGTATTAAAAGTTATCTAGTTTTAACTTGCTTAAATCGATTGATTTTAAATTATTTATCATAACTTTTGTTACGTAAAATGTTAAATGCTTCATTCTAAAATGATAATTAAGTTTCTGAGTTATTTTACATATTTTAACTTAGTGATATTTGATTTTTCATATTTTAACTTAATGATATTTGCTTTTACATATTTCAATGTAATAATAATATCTGCCTTTATTAATTCTCGTACACACTTAAATTTGTCTTGAACTGGGTCGATCAGATATAAACCAATTGCGTTTCAATTTCCTTTTTAAAACTATGCTAAAACAAAGCCAAACTTCAGATTTCATTTACCTGAAATCTGCTCTTTAAACTTACATCTCTTTCTAGTTAAATGTATGCCAAATTTTATTATTTTCCATTATGTAGTAGTTTGTGCTATATTTGTTCAAAACGGGGTTTTACTATTAATTAAATGCTTAGTGCGGAGCCATTCCATCTTCACACATATGGGTAATATAGTGTCTAGGAACACACAAAAGAAACTCATTTTGAAAGGGATAAAATATCTTGTTTAAGAGATAATTAAAAGCTTACAGCTATTTTAAGATAGATTTGTTTTAGAGATAATATTTAATTAATATTTAACTGGAGTGATGAAATACGGCATAAAGCTATAACTTTATGTCATGATTCTCCATCAAATGCTGTACTTTCCCCCTAGAATTATAAATGCCTATATAGATAGCTTTGTAAATTAGATTTGTAAGCTTTCCTTAATAGCATAATTTTAGATGCTATATAATGAATTGATCCACGGTGGTTTCATGAAGGAAACTAGAGTTTAGCATCATAAAATTTTATTATATAATGTAGTCGGCATTGCGAGTTGTCTTTAAGAAATGCTATGGCATATATATATATTTGTTGCTGTGCATATTTCTTTAATGGCCATATGTGTAAGGGCTACGCCATTACTCTCTTAGTTCAGACAACTATCTCTTCCAGATGGAGGTTGGCTATATCATGCCATTCTGCATCCTCAGAAATGGAGCATGAGACTCCCATAGTTTGTTTAATTAGTTGTTCAATCACTGGACTAAAAGGTCTCTTATTTCCACAGCAATGAATACGGTGAAAAGGGAACTGTTACTTAGTAAGAATTCCCTGAAAAGGCACTCTTGAGATATAGGGGCTATATCAGACTTTATATTTTTTATACATTGTGGTATCTGAAGTCTGATTGCCAATCCTCAGTTCATCCCACCATAATAATAGTATTTTCAGCTTTGATCTGAATTCAAATCTAATTTCATAGGCATATAAGCTATATAGAGAGTATTAAGTATTCGCACTTAATAAAATGTCATATTTATAAATGTATATAATCACTTCTTCTAGCTCTAAAGTGGATCTAAATCCTGTTATATAGCATAAACTAGGCATAGATAGTCATGAGCAAATTAACTGATTTGTAAAGTACTCTTAAGGCTCATGAAACTGTAATTTTAAATGCATAATTTCTTCATCACCTGTGAGTGATAGATTATATATATAGCAAAGTGAATTAAGTTATTTGTAACCTAAACTACAATCACCTGCGTGTGCTTGAAATCACTATATATAAACAGTAAATGCTCATATTAAAATCATCACCTACGAATGATATACGTATATGTGATAAATAAGATAATGTAATTAATTTGTAAACAGAATAGTTAATGTCACCTGTGAGTGATTTAAATTGTCATATATATATATATGTAAATTAAAGCCACATGTAACTAAGCAAACCATAAATGATTATAACCCCTATCATCACTTGTGAATGAACCCAAACTCAAATGTTAATCTGTATCCCTTAGTCACCTGCATGTGAGACAATCTATATAGCTATGTTATAATCATTATTTTCATTTATTAATTTTAATATTTGGTTTTCATTAAATTAATTTTAAATATAACTTTTGTTTCATGTCTCAATGTTGCTCATTGGTAAGTCATTACTGATTAGTTAATCATTAGTTAAGAATCACAATCCATATTTTATAATTATGTTCTGACACACACATCATCTATATAGCTATACTAGTTAGTAAGTCAATTTCTCATAGTCTTGTATTTTACCAATGTTCTACTGCCAGCACATAATGAATAAAAATGCTGCTGTGACCTCATATGTGTCATCTGCAAGGTGGTAAATCTTTGAGCGTTAGTAAAGGAACTGGGGCTATATCAGACAACATGGTTCATAACACTCTATGCTGGTTGCCTTGGGATGATTTACTAAAACTCTGGATTTTGTTGTGCAAATGTACAGATTTGACTGTTACAATATAACTTGTATCCAGAGCAGGTATTATAATTAACTGAAAAGAAAAATGATGCAGGTGATATACAACAATCCCAATAATCATCAATCATCATGATAATGTGAATAATCTCACTCATCTGTTCAAATCTTAGGGTTGTGAGCATGAAATGTATTGCTAATTATGCTCTCTTGCATGGATATTAAGCAGGAAGTTTATGGTTTATAGCATCAATTTTGTCAGGAAATCTCAACTGACCAAAAATAATTAAAATCTAGGAATTTTTTTTCACTAGCAATCGCAGTGAGTTCAGGAATTTTTTACTTGAACTGCACATGATACAGAAAAATAAGTCTGTCTTTTCTTTTAGAATTTTTTTCCATTTAGTGATTTTGAAGATGAGAGTAACATGACCAGTGATATCCAATGCAATTCACAAATACCTTAACAAGCAAATAGATCAGATACACACGGCAACATCACTCAACATTTGAGTAACTGAAATTATCAGGATCATTTTATACTATACCATTCTCTCCACCATTTTCTTAGTATCAATTCTTAAATCTATAGAAATATCTATGGTATAGATCCATGCTCATTAAGTTAGTAGACCATGCTTATCAGCTAAACTGATGTTACATTTAGTAGCTAGTTGATGAACCAGATAATAGAGTCCTTGACTATCTCATATGTTTGCCACACCATTCCAATTGAAATACATTTTTTTCTCTGGAGATCTACATTTATTTTTAGGTCTCATACAGGGTGATGGTAAATCTCTATCCTGATACCTATTAGTCATTATATTAGAGCCATATTTCTCTCTGCACTATCTGTTGACCTTTTTTTATAATACCATGGTTGAGTTGATCCTTTTCTTTTTTCAATCTATATCAAATTTATATGGATATCATTTTTCCTATAATGAAACTTATGCAGTTATTACTGTTTTTATTTTCATTTATAGGCTTACTGCTTTAAAAGATATTGCATAGGTCAGTCACTTCTAACTATCAATACCAATTAACATTTCCTCCACATGATTTGAAAAGCAATGCCTCACTATCTGAAATTATTTTGATTTTTGAGTAATAGACTGGCTGGCTGTTAAGGTCCTATGTTTGACCACATTGCTTCTAAAAATGAAATGTCTGGCTTACCATGTCACAATATATTCTTGAGACATTTTGTACTTAATCCCTTCTTGGTAACCTTCACTGCAATAGCAATTTAATATAGATTTCCTGAACCCATAAAAACTAACAAGCTTATTAAATGAGTCTCCCTATAGGTGATTTACATGTTATAGCAATCATTGCTCTTCTGTCATGACATTGATACTGCAGTATCTTTATGGACTATTAAGGTAATCTATAAGAACTTCAACAGTGTGATCAGAAAAAAATATTACTTTAGAAACTGGCTAACTTTACTAAGTGCATCAGGGTCTCCATTAGGTTCTATACTTGTTCTTGGGTCCACACTCAGGTTGAATATTATTTATTTTTATTTTAATGTCAGTGTTGTTTGAATAAAAATCTCTCACCAACCATATCTTTATTAGACTTTACACCTGTAATTTGACTGTTAGTTTTTTTACTCAAATTGTTTATTTGAAGTATTTCCAGGTGTTGTACCAGATTGACCACTTCCGTTAACATTTCTGTTTTCACTACACATTAATTTCATACTACACTCTTATTTTATTTTTTTTCATTTCTTCGTTGATTTCATTGACCTTGTTATTAATGTTTACCAAGATATCATCCAATCTCTTTAATATCTTATCTCTATGATCAGGATATCAATTTTGTTCTTCAGCAGGCCTTCTCTCTTTTTTTATTTGGTTATTTTATCTATTTTTTAATTATCTCATCTTGAAGTCAGCCTTTGCTGTTAAATGTTTCATTTTCTTTGGCTATTTTATCTAATTTTTGTAACTATCTCATCTTAAAGTTGGACATGCCTATTTTTATTTCCTCTAGTCTTCTCTTTGGCTATTTTTATTTACTTTAGTCATTTCATTTATTTTGTGGACCATCACTATTTGAAATTTTTTTAACATGTCCATTAACATGATAGAATTGACACTAACCATTTCTATTTCTGGTTTATTTTCACTTTTATTTTTGGGTTCTTTTTTATTTTATAAATTCATCTTTTTCAGTTAGTATTTTATCTTTTATACATCTTATTACCAATTGTTTTACTTATTATTATTTTTATACTAAAGTGAATAGTATGTCCATATATCACCTCACTCTCTTGCTTTTTCTCCTCTTTGTTGCCTTTGCCGAATCTATTCCTAGTAGCCTATATTTTATATTTACTTACTCATCTATCTAATTGAAATCTATCAACTTAATTTTCATTCACCTATATATGATAACTATTTTTTAAATATTTATTTATGTAATTTAATTATTTTTTTAAAAAAAATCTTTCTCCTTCTAACATTTTCAAGTTTATTGATTTCATCTCATTTACATATGTTTGAAAAGTAGAGCAAAGAAAAGAATCATTCAAATGACATCCAAGATAAATAAAATCTCAATTTTACTAACAAAATTAATTATCACTATTGTAAATTTTTCTTAAAAATTGTTTAGTTTTTTATAATTAAACTTCAAACAAATGTGCATGCTTTTTTTTAACTCATTGCAGACATGTTTTAAATTAAGCCCCACACTGGGTGCCATGGAAATAAGAATTATTTTATTCCTATAGTAATATTTACTGAGGCTATAACCTTGATAATATGCATATAAAATGCAATAGTAGGGACCTCTACAGGTGTTTTAACCACAAGCTTACGCTTACCTTTAAGAGGTGTTTATAAATGAAGCCTGTCCATTAAAATGTAAGATTTTCTATCTAATATAAACTGGGAATTGATTATATATACATGTGGGAGATAATGATTTTCTTTTTTATTTACATGATAATGAAATTTAGGCGTATAATAAAATAAATAATTGTAAAATCTGTAATTAGGATGAGAAATCATAGTTATATTTTCTGATTATCTTACCCATCCATCTAAGTTGGAATTCAATAAGATAATATTTAAAGAGACCATCTTTACTTAAGAATAAATTATATTTTCATGACAGCTTTAAAAATAAATTAATGTACTATTTTAATGATGAGGGCAATGTGATTCAAAAACTAATTCTTTAGCCAATTATGAAATATCAATTTAACATTTTATATTGAATAGTGATTTGATTATTTCTAGGGAGTTAGCTTAAAATGTGATATAAGACTAATTAGTGTAAAAGTTACTTTGGAATAAAACTGGTAAGGATTTTTTAAAATATGTTTAATAAGAATAAAAAAAACTGTTAAGATTCATTTTTATTTTACCCACAATACATTTATCCTAATAATAAATAAGCGCATAAAGAAATATTAAATGACAAAATATTTAAAAATATATTTTTTACACAATTAACAAAATGTGAAATAGTTAAATAATCCATATAATGAAAATATTTATAATTCATTTGTATATTTATATAAAGGCTTTCATAGTTTAAGTACCTTTTATATATTTTATTATCTATGTCCTAATTTATGTGATATTTTCTTCATTCCTGCATGCTCTTTTCTTGGATGATGACTATTCACTTTTTTTTGGAGAATAAGCTTTTTGTGAGTAATCTGAAGATAATTTTGCAGATAAGCATAATTGCTATTTAATTCACAAGTAATTACATAGACATACATTAAAACTATGCATATTCAACTAGTCAGAGCAACATACCACTTACAACAATATATCTTTTAAAATAATTACAATCTTTTTACACCTTTTAAGCAAAAAATATTATTATAATTACAGTTTTGACTGTTCCTCACAGTCTTCTTCAGATCTACAAAAATTTAAATATCACTTATCATATAGATTGGCCAGTAATGAACAGATGTTTTAAGGGCTTTCAGCCTGCCATCAAAAATATCTTATAACTGCATTTGATAATTTTCATAGCTTTAAAAAATGGAGATTGACTTTTTCAGGTTTGATATCAAATAAGTTTACTTATTGCTGTTTCACACTCCTGATGATTCTAGATTTAGTTAGCTTATGGCCAATTACCTTCTTCACAGCAGAAAAAATGTAAGAGAGAGAAAAAATCTCATTGACCTAATTACCTCCATACAAAATCTAATCTGTGACTACTATTTTATAATAAACATAATTTCTTTTAATTTTTACTTTTATTCTAAGAGTTAAATTTAGATTTTTAATTTGTCTTTGAAACTACCTCCAGTTATTACTTTTGTTATCAGTTTTTGATTTTACTAATTTTGTTTAACAACCTTTCTCCTTTTTACAAATTTTTTATTACAAAAATTAAAATATTTTAAAAATTAAATATATTATGCATTTTATATTTTAAGCTTTTTTTAACATATTAGAAGTACATAGAAAATAAAATATATCAGATAATAAAATTCATTTTTCACACTTAGATTTATTTTTAATATTAATTACATCTTTATTAATGCTTTTAATCTAATGTGAGCCAAATATCAAATATTATCAAAAGTAGTTAAAACTATTTTCATGTTACTTAATAAAGTTTCATTCCATATATGTACTAACAGTTTTTGTGTGACTGACCACACACAATATACTAAAATTTAATCTGCAAGTGCCAAATTTTCTGCAATCATGCTTTTGTCACTATCCACTATAGTTAAATACATTGATGATTATTGCTAATTGTGTATTAGGCTT
Source organism: Epiperipatus broadwayi (assembly GCA_028023455.1). Taxonomy (NCBI): domain Eukaryota; kingdom Metazoa; phylum Onychophora; class Udeonychophora; order Euonychophora; family Peripatidae; genus Epiperipatus; species Epiperipatus broadwayi. Next base: position 14,708 of record JAQFVV010001807.1, on the reverse strand, counting down.
AAGATTATCATGTGATTTCTAGCAGTCAATGTATTGGTATTAAACTCAATTAAAGATGAATACATCTTTTTTTGTTAAAAATAATCACAAGATGTTATTAACTCAATTTTATACATGTTTTTTTTATGTGTATTATCTTAGATATATTGAATGATACATTTTTTAGCCTAATAATTGACTATTAATAATCATTAATGCACTTATATAAAGAGAATGGAGTTAAATATATAAGTGCAAGAATTTGATACTTGGAGATCAAATTACAGTCTAATGTAATACTGATAAATAAAGGTGATCATGTGATGTTTATACTGATAAATACCGAATAAATTATTAATATATAAAAAGTTGTGTGATCTGGGCCAACTGAGGTACTCTGATTCAATCAGAAATATATCCTGGTGATCAATCATCATATATTTTAAAAAGGTATGATAGAATTTTCACATATAAAAGAAATAGAGAAGAAAGTAATATTATAAAAAGTACTTTGCAGATATATGGGATGAAGGGGGATAAAGAAAAACTATTCTTAAAAATTTATATATGAATCAATAACTTTTGTAAAATTAAAGAATCTTCTTACGATAAAAATAGTTACATAAAGAAGTACATTGCAAATAATGAGATTGTCCAGTTTTTAAAATTTACATATTTGATTAAGTGTTTAAATAATTATTTTGATGAAGAATAGAAATAGCATTGGAGATTAGAGTTTTATTGTATTAGATTTGCAAAAGTTTTGTAATAAATGAGAATGAACTCAGCAAAATATTATGGATGAGTTTATAAAGAGTCTGGGATAAAAATAAATTCAATGAATTAAGTGTCAGAAAAAAATAAGAGTTTAAAAATAATCAAATGTTTTGTTGCCAGAAGTACACATGAAAATTCATATAGAATGCTATTACAAGAAGTGATAAGATTGAATTACAATCTATGAGACTTGAGCAATATAATCTATCATTCTACTACTGGCCTAAATAACATACACAGCAAAAGTCAACTTCAAATAGAGTTCTACATAGCAGGTTAGTGTTTCTAAATATTTTAAAGTTGATTAATTGTTGGTAAACATAACATATAAGACTAAGAATTCATGTAGTTAAATTGGCCTTTAATACATATGAGGAGCTTATTTTTTTATCTATTGAAATTAAATATAAACAAAGGTTTGTTAAGAATAGCTTTGTATAAAGCAAAAAGATGAAAAGTAGAAAAATTGAAGAAAAAAAATTAGAAGATTTTGAGATATGGATTTGGAGCAAAATGAAGAGATAACTTAGAAAATGAAATTTGTAATAAAAAAGTCATAAAAATGATGATACAAAATATTATTTTATGTACTTATAACCAAAGACTTATTGAAAGATATGTTGGGAAATACTCTATAGACTATGAGGAAAAGGGACACATTTTTTTAAAAAAACTGATCAATATTTAATAAAATAAATACAAGGATTATGAAATAGATCAAGAGACAAAGTTTTTGACAAAGAAATTTTGGTTTAATGTGTAGATATGCATTTAGTAGATGAATGATAATAATAATTTTTTTTTGTTAAACATTTTAACAATTATTAATGTATCAAGTTTACATCACAGATGTGGGCAGATTCATGAAAAACACAATGCAAAGTACATAATAATTTATTTAAAAATTATTGAAAACATTTAATTAATTCTATTTTTTTAAGGTAATTTATTAGCAGGAGGCACTCTAAAAGATAAACATATGATTAATAAAAGCTAGGCTTTGAATTGTGAATATATATTTGGTTTATAAGAAGTTTCCAAACAAAATAACAACCCCTAATCTTTAGCATACACAAACTCATTTCATTATATAATATAAGAGCTTGTATTATTGAAAATGTCAGAGCTGACTATTAAATTATAATGTGTATTATAGAAATGGCAATTAATAATATTATATGACAAATGATATTTTTTGCATTCAATTCTTGTCATTTGTTCTTTTAGGATTCTCATACCAATCATGTTTGCTACAGAGCATTAGTGGTATTGGTTTAGGAGGACTGCAAAACTGTCAAGGTTCCTGCTATCCAGATATTCTAATTGGTTACCTAATTAAGTCAATTCAACATAGAATTGGTCAGGGATCTTGTCCCATAAACACAAAATGTGTCTGTTCAGTTACTGATGTAAATCCAGTAAATCCTGGTACAAGTGGGCAATGTGGGATCAAAGGAAGTGGTGGTTATGGTGGAGGCATAGGTACACTCCCAATAGTACCAAGAGTTATTGGAGGTACAAACTCCTATTCAAATGAATGGTGTTGGCAGGTAAATATTATTTTTTTCTATTTTCCTATTGATATTTTTTATTTGGCCATAAATCATTTATTTTCCCAACAATCTTACTTTTTTCATTCACTTATTTACATTTGCTGATATATATTTTTACTTATTAGTTTATACATCTAAGTAGGCTATATTTTCATTCTATCAAATTATTCACCTGATCCATGCATTCAATTTATGCTTATTATTTTGTAAGATTTATTATCACTCTAATCTTGACACAAAATGTGAAAATATTTACAATTTTCGTATTTACTTTACATGCATGTTTATTCTTGATTTTAATATTATTATATCTATATTAAAACATCTTTTTTATTTGCTGATTAGATAGATAGTTGACTTTCAAAGTAGAATAACTTTAATTTAAACACCTCAAAAACTATTATTCAAATAAAATTTTGAATATAGTCATTAATCTTTTAAATAAATAAATTATTTTGTATACATATTTAAAAACAATTTTTTTTCTAAAATATGAATATTTGTAAATACTTATAAATTAATAAATCTGATTGCAGTAAGCTCTAATTTTTTAATTTAGCAGAGTTTGGATTTACAAAAGATTGTTTTTGAAATCCAAAAAAATCACAAATTCATAAAAGTCCTGAAAGTAGAGATTTCAGATTAAAAGTAATTTATTTGTACATTAGCTTTTTAATATTCTAGTTAGTAAAATAAGGTAAATGTTAAGTTATTTATCCCAAAATTCAAATGTTTTATAACAATATTTTATTTATAACTCAGTAGAAGTGCATTGACATTTATTATATATATATATATTTAATGGTTTAATGGATGTTTTTATTAAATGGAAATATTTTAGTGTGTGGCAATATCCATTTATAATTACTCAATTAGAAAACAACTCAACTGAGAGCAAAAGCTAATGAAAGCTAACTTCCACCAAGCTAAGAGTTAAGTGAAAAACTGATAGGCTGATTGCACTCAAAAATGAGAATCTGTAAGGATCCTTTTTTGAATGTCATTATAGATATAATATAGAGATCAAGGCACTGCAGTTTATATATAGGTATAAAAAATGAAAGGGTAGCAAACTTTCTAATTTTCTTACTTATTATAATAAACCCCTCCATTAATAGGCTCTGGATTGTAATATAATATTTTTAATGGATGTTTTAATGGAAATGTTTTAATGTGTGGAGTTATCCATTTATAATTACTCAATTAGAAAGTACTCAACTGAGAACTGTTCTCAGCTGAGTGCTTTTTAATTGAATAATTACAAATGGATAACTCCACACATTAACATATTTACATATATATGTATAGTAAAACATTTAATATATAGTCAAAAGAAACAAAAACAAATTCAAATTATGCAGAAGTTTGAATTAAACCACTGTAACATCTCATGATCAATATTGTATGGAGAAAATTGCTACTGTGTTAACAGTTTGAATTACATAAAAACTTCTGCTTAATATCAGATGTGATTCAAGTAAACTATGGATTAAACAAAATGAAAAATAATATATATATATATATATATATATATATATATATATATCACAAAAGTGAGAGTATATTATGAGATTGATGCAATAAAAATATGATCCTTCTTCCCCTGCCAAAGCTGAAATACACTAATGACAGTGTGTTAATATTTATCTGACCCAATTCAGATTAATTTGGAACCTTCTGCTAATGATAGTTAGGTATCTATATATTCATTCATACTGATTGAACTTGTGTGTATTGGCTATATTACCTTCATGAAAAAAATTCTAACTCTACTTATGACTTAAAAGAAGTTCTAAGATTAGCCTGGACAGACTTCAATTTTATCATATGTAAGGGCTGATATACTGCAAGGTCTTTCAACTTATATAAATAAATATGAACAAAATTTCTTCATCTTCTGCAGAAAAAAAAGTTAAAATCTTATATAAACTTATATATCTAACTATCAATCAAACAAAATGAGTCTCACTTTGTTAAAGACATTAAAAACTTAGACAGAAAACATGTTTAGATAATGTTATGAGAATAAAATATTATTCTTTGTAGATGTAAATAAAGCCTAATTACTGGCATTTAATGTAACATTCTCAAGGCAAAATTCACCTTTAATAATTTTGTGAAAAAATAATATTAGAAATGTATGGCATGCACAAAATATTATATAAACTTGTTGAAGAAAAAACTAAGACTTTATTTACACCTATAATGAGTCATTTTCACAGATAACATAGATTACATTTGTTTCTCATGTAAATTTTTAGTGACCCCTAGCAATGTGAGATTCATTTGTTAATACTGTTCACATTGCAATTGGTGAAATCTTGAAATCAATAAATTTACATAATGTTTTACACAATATACTTTTAACATTATATATATGAGTATTTTTGCATGACACAATCATAATAAAGTTCTCACAGCATAGTGAAATGATATTATTTAGCCATCATCCCATTTCATCTATGTTCCATAGTAGTATCTTTTTCCCTAGATCAAACCCATCCTAGTTCATGTATATAAGTTTCTAATAATTTATTAATATGTAATGGTGTATATTTACATGTATATGCATGTATTTGTATAGGTGCACAGTCATATTAATGTCCAGATGCGTATAATGTATACACAGTTATAAATTTAAAATTAATAAAATGGTATAATTTAAATAAAGTTGTGTGAAATTGTTATATGTGTGTAACTACCTACATATATATGTGAAAGAAATAGATTTAAAAAGCATTACAACTCTTTTAAATCAACATGAATTTAAATTATTATTCCCAGTTAAAACTGTTTATTTAAATGCATTCATATATACATTTCAATTCTTGTGGTAGTCCCACACACATATATAGAAAATTGTTTACAAACTTAAACTCTTTTAAAAAAAAGTTAGTGTTTTTATAAAAGTTGTAGATTCGTAGAAAACTATCTGTAAGCAGCCTCAAAGGCACTCAGCGACCAAGAAAGCTAAATGGTCTTGCTCTCCACTCCATTCAGGCATTGATTTACCAAAAAACCCACAATGTCATACACAACTTGGTAGCATCATATGGTTTTAACACAATTCTCCAAAAACTTTCCTTCAAAAGGTAACACCCACTGACCGACCCCCACCAGACAGACAAACATGGATCACTAGAAACACAAGCTTTATCAAACAGCACTGCCCAATAAATGACTCCACATTCAATTCTAAAATATCATTATGGCAAGCATACACAATCCTCCATCCAATCTTACATCCTATAATCAACACATTTTATTACAATAATCAGAAACTGGTATCCAACTTTAAAAGATGGAGTCTAGAGGCTAAATACCTAGACTTCCTCATTAAATACAACATTAATGGACTACCTACTAATCACTTCCTCTTTTACAAACGTGGTCATAACATAGACCCTACTTGCAGCATTTGCATGAACGGCGATGAGACATTGGAACACCTTTTCTCACAATGTATGGGATTCAGAGTGATCCGAGAAATCATACTCTCCAACGCCAAGATAGATTTCCAACTGATCTCATCTCTGAAAGATAGTATCAATACTAAAACCTATCCAATAATACGTCTCTCGGTGTTTTTGAACTATGCCATATGGGTTACACGTTGTAAACTAATCATGGAACACCCACAACCTAATATAAAACAGGTTTTTTCCAAAACAATGATTAAAATCCAGAAGAGAGACCAACTCCTGGCATCGTCAAAAACATTTGAAGACACTTGGACATTATACAATATGCCAAACTAACAACAAGGCAAAAGGGAGGGGGGAGGCTAACAATCAGATAACAAATATGTGAAAGATCTAATGTTCACACCATATTGGGCAACATAGACTCATCAGAACCCAAATGGAAATAACAAGATAGTTAGAACAACAATGTAAACCCCAATTGTATGATTACACATCACTGTATACATTAGAAATAATAAATTATTATTGAAACTAAAAACTAAGAACAAAGAGTGACTTATTTGATCATTATTCTTCTATACAAGAAAATGACCAAAGGTTTCATTTTATGGATTTTAAATTACTGATGAAAATTTTGTAGAATGTTGTAAACAGGCCACTCAAGTTGTTTATAAAAAATAAACCAAAGTGAACCCCCCTCCATGCAAAATTTAAGGTTATTTGTACATGAGAAATCGATAACAACTCGAGTGGCCTGTTTTTCATGGAGGGGGTTCATTTTGGTTTATTTTTTATAATCTGATATTGTAATTGTGGCCAGTCACTGACTGAGTGGAAAATGGAGCTTGGCAGTTAAGGCCATACCATTTGCTGGCTCTCCTTCTGAGAGATCGATTTGTTGAGATGGAAAAATGGGTGACCAGTTAAATTGCTAGGAATACATCATGGATCAACCCAGCCAAATATGATGGTGATCAGCTACCTAGAAACTTCAACAATGAAGATGCGGTAACAAATTTCCCCACAGAGCTCTTTAAAATTAATTTTAAAAATGTATTTGAAGGTTAAACAAGCTACTAATCTGTAATGTGCACAAACTTTTAAACTGTAAAATGTTTTAATAAGTAAAACTGATTTAAAATTGTAAAATATAATTTAGAGTTTTGATAAAACAATATGTATAAACTTACCTATTTCTATTATTTAATTAATGTTAATCTGCAAGATTAAACAAGCTACTAATCTGTAATGTGCACAAACTTTTTAACTGTAAAATGTTTTAATAAGTAAAACTGATTTAAAATTGTAAAATATAATTTAGAGTTTTGATAAAACAATATGTATAAACTTACCTATCTCTATTATTATTTAATTAATGTTAATCTGCAATCATGCCTTTCTTATTTGTTTTATATATGTTTATTTGATAATTTATGCTATGCCCAGTTCAGAACAGAGATTGATTCTATGAATAAAGTTTGAGGGGGAGCTGATTAGAGGCTTTCTCATAATTCATTAATTCTGCCCTTTAGCACAGACACATAAATCTCTGCTCCGAAAACCTAAATATATTCACTAAGCTATTATCTTTAGCTATTTTATTATTATTATTATTGTTATTAAAATTGGGTTTTCAAGTTAATAAAATAATTAGTTAATAAATACAAGAATGAGGTACAAAGCATATTATACATATTGCTTAAGTCCCAGATATGCTTTAACCCTATTTTTAGTTATAAACTGTGCAGATTTATTAATAAATTAGATTACTTTTAGCATGTTTTAAGAGTGCTAATTATGAACTGGCATATGGTAGTCTTGCTGAATGAAACTATAGAATTTTGCATATCTTAAATTATTAATTAATAATTGTTATGTTTAGCATGGAGAACATGCCTTTAGGAAGCACATTCATGCATTTATGCCTTGCTGTATGTTTCTTATATGAATGGGCTTCTGGTTTTAATGGCCACCCCATCTACTTAGTTTAGATAGCTCTTTTTTAGAACTGGAACATGAGGGTCCAGATGGTTTATAAGCTGCTCTGATCACCAAACTATGTGTTCAATTTATTCACAGCAACTTGTACAGTCCATGGAAACCAAGTACTTGGTACTGAATCCCCTGAATAACTACACATTCAAGATGCACACATCTTTAGTAATATATATATATATATATATATATATATATATATATATATATATACTACAAAACTCCAGTTAATCCCTCCATAATGTAATGTAATATTTCAGCATTGATCTGAACATGTGATCTGATTTTGTACATATATAATCTGCATAGAGGGCCTATTGCAGCTTGTCAAGTGTTATTAAATGACCTTTTATTAAATATTATAGTGATAAATCTCATTCTTGCACCAACTTAACCATCACAAATCTAATAGGTTAGGCATAGTAAAAATTAAGGCATGAATAGACTGTAGATTATTAAAATTGTAATAAACTCTTTAAACTATGGGCATCAAATGAGATTTTGTTCTCCAACTTGTTCATCATTGTTATACCTGCATGTGTCATTCAATGCACTCCCTGTTTATTCAATCTACATTTATTAATTAAAATATATTAAATTATAATCACTGTGTTGTGTATCATTTGTAATCCATCCCAATCTTAGTTAAAATTCTTAATATTAGTGTTAATTATTAATACATGCATTATCTAGCCAGCCATAGGTGTGTGTTTATTTAAAGTATAGTAATTTACTTAATATTCCCTTGAGTCCCTTGCTCCACCCTTTGCTACTGCTGGCACACAAACTAAGAAACTCTGAGTGTAGCCTCATCTATGTCGTTCATAGGGTAATAAGTCATGGAGTGTTAGTAAAGGAGCAGAGGTGTGATCTGATTCAAGGTCTCAACCCCTCATCTAGATCAGCCTTGATATAATTTGCAAGGACTCTGGATTTTGTTGCATGAATGTACAAATATGACCATTACAATAGTATTGACCAATTTTTATGCTCCATTTACAATTTAAGATTTGAATCCTTGTGAAACTTCTAAAAAAAAAAATTTCACATTTTAAGCAAGTCTAGATTTTTTTTAAAAAAAAATCCAACCCAGTTGGCCTTCAATATGGTCAGTATTTGGATACTTTGCTAGAGAGAATATATCATTTGGCTAACCTGTGTAACTTTTGTCTTCGACATGTTTTTGTAAACTACATTGTGCAGAGATGTTTCCAGTGTAGAGAGATTTAAAGTTATTTTACTTTTTGATATTATTTTCGTGTTTTTTTTTAAATGTAAAAATCTTTAATAGTATAAAGATATAAAAAGGTAACTTTATATTATGTAAGTAATCTATAAAGGGGAAATATTTTAACAATATTTTCATTTGCCCTGCCTATTCTGGAGCAGTAATAAACAGGAAGACTCTGATACTTAAGATCCATAGTTTGTAACCAAGTTCCATCACTACCAGTGCTGAACTTAATACAAATTTCTCAACAATAAAATTATTTTTAAGATGTTTTAATAACAATCTTTATTAATCCTTTGGATTTACATAAAATTTTATAACTATGATTGCAAAAGTTATAGGTGTTATCATATTGTACAAGGTTTTATATGGGTTGATTTTAAGGGTTAGAATAATTAAGTTTCAAGGTATATATTTTTACAAATACTAGTCCTAGATTTGGATACAGAGATGAATTTCAAGTTTAATCATTAAAATCTTTAAAACAGTTCGAGTTTGAAACAATTTCATACATAGATAGATATGGCTTAATATTGTAAAAACTGGCATCATATTGGAAATTATATACAGTCAATAAATTAATTGATTATCATTCTTGTAATTATTAATTTTGCAGTAAAATAGAGGTAACTTAGTATCTATGTGGTATGAAATTAAATTATGGATGCTTACATGAAGGCAAGTCAATTCATATTAGAACAATATATGTTGAGCAACCAGTGCTTGATGATATATGGGGAGTAAATTCAAGAGTCTGGTGGTGGATAGTCTTGAAGGTGAGGGTAATAGATGGCATCATAGAGAATTATTCAATATGGACATTATTGGACTAAGAATTTTTATAGATTGGATGGTTGTTTCAGTAGTGACCAGGTAACAAAAAAATATCTGGAACTACAGTATTAACCAGGTGGCAACAAAAATATTTGGGAGTACAGTATTATTGATTTGTGGAAACATATTGAAAATGAAGTTATTGGATACCTTCTGGTGTCATTGCCAATAATGAAATTGCAGTGAGAGCAGAAGGTGCAACTGGTCATCTATATGTATTTAGCATGAAAAAGTTCTGATTTGATTGAGAACTTGCCACTGCTGGAAGAGGTATTGTCAAGCTTCTTCTGCCACACCCACATAAGGTTTATTTTTGTGTGATGGTAAGGCATGTAAGTTGAAATAAACTAGAAAATCAAAAAAACTTTGGCTCCAGGGACAATCTTTTGAAGGATAGAGTAGCTGGTGATTATTAAATTATCTAAGCATGGAAGAAGAAAATCTTCATTGGCTTCTGGATATAATATGGCATATTTTTGCCAGTATGTATATTTATTATTTTGGAGAAGAGGCATTGATGTATACAGATAGGATTGATTGGTCAAGTGTGGTAAGAAATAAAGCTGAGAGAGAGAGAAGTCTATCAGTAGGGATTATTTGTAACATTGATGAGAGCATTGGGAACTTCTAGTTGAATTTATGGTTTTTGAATATAAAACACTTGGTTTCTGTGTAGTATCAGATCATTATTAATGGGTGGGCAACAAAGTCTCTTATCTGAGATTGAAACCATCTTCCTGCCTGAAGAAAGAAGAGATGGTGGAAATAAATGATTTTGAAAATGTAGCAATAGGTAAATGATAGATAATTTTAGTGGTTATGAGTATAATAAATTGGTGAATTTTAGCATAAAGGGAGAGATAAGCTTTGAAGATAGAGTTGATGATCCATGTGACATTATCTTGGAAGCTTTTCTAAAGTGTTCTTCATCATAAGTGAGCCCATGTAAAATTGGAAGCCTAAGAAAAGAAGTTGTACTTTTCCTGGAATATTTGATTGGATGAATTGTTGGTATATAAATCATGCTGTTGTTTTTCTCATGTTAAATCTAAGTTTATAGGCAGAGGTATATAGATTGAGGATAGTTTGCAATAGGAGAGATGCTTACAGGATACCATCAACACATGCTAAACATGGGATGTGTTGGTGAGTATGCATAATTTGAATACCTGAAAATGCCTGTTGTGTATGTTTTAAGAGAAAATTTATATAGAAAATAAAGAGCAGCATGCTAAGTCATTGTGAGATGGATTGTATAGAGATGAATGATGGTGAACTTTTTTTATTGACAGTGATATGCAACTGTCTGCTCCACAGTAAGTTGGAAATAAAATACAGGAGAGTACTTGGAATGGTATCTAGCATATCAATTAGAATAGGAATGTAAACAGAGTCAAATGAAGCACTTATATCTAAGTGAACTGGCATCAGAGCATATTTTTTTGGTCTTGAACTGAGTTCAATACTGCTTTAAACATCAGAGCAGCTTGTATGGCAGAAGTTTGCAAACTATATTGAAGATTAGAGAATATATGTGTGGCTCTAGATGTTCTTTTACAACTTTTTCCAGTATCTTGAATTCCCAATGACCCCATGGAAATTGGATGAAGGTTAATAAAAGGAGAGGTTAAGCTTAGATTTGGTAAACAGTTGAGTTGAGATTGATTTCTTATATATCTTTTGAGACAGATAATTTGCCAGGTAACAGAGGTATAGTGCAATAAAGTGATTAAAGTGAGCTAAAATAAAAGCAGATTCCATTCGAACCTGGGTGATATGTGTTATTTATGATGGCTAGTTTTTCACCAAATTGTATGGTTTGGAATAGAGTATCAATATTGGGTGGTTGAAATTAGTCTAAAGGTGGTGTGAATGCATTGTGCATTTGTAACTTCAGCTTGAAATGTTGGCATATAGGATTAATCATGTTATAGCCTGAACATATATTACTATCTACTTGGAGTATCATAGAAACTTTTAGTGTGGATGGATAGCCCAGGACCCAGAGAATATATCCATGGGTCTATGTATGTTGATGAGTAAGACAAATCATTCTTTCATTAATGGTAAGATATTCTTTTAAGTTGGTTGTTGGCTTTTTGAAAAGCTTGGGAAATTGCATGTAATTATTGATCTACATAATGTGTAGGATTGATTAATATAATCCATGTAGGCAACTCATCAACCAAGGCCAGAAGTTGGGAAGGTGAAAATGAACTACATGTCAGATCATTGTATATTGAATGATATTCTATGTATAAAGGTGATACCAATCAAGTTCTATTCATTACAATTTCTGCAATATGTATAAAGGTGATACTATTGAATTGGATCAAGTTTTATTTGTTCCATTTTCTGCAACATAATATATGTTTCACAGAATAAGAATTCTATTGTATATGAGTGAAGAAGAACTCAAATCATTTTATGCAAATTAATGGCTGTGATGTGTAGTTCATCAAGAGTCAGTATGAGATTGTTTAGAATGATCAGAGAAATGGGATTAAGGTCAAGTTGAATTGAGTGGTGTAACATTGGTGAGTAAAAGCAAAGGTCAATAAGTGAGGCATGCTACTTATTATGGGATTTAACAGAGTTAGAAGGCAGAAGACCATGCCCACTTATAAGAGGAAGTTATTAGATGAAGCCATTTTGACATGAATGATTGATAATCAAGGTTAAAAACCCCATTATGACAGTTGGATGGGCAGGGAGGATGAGGAAAACAAAGAGTTAATTTTTAGAAAAATGATTGAAATAACAGTTGGACCAGGAGGAATAGGAGGGATATATACAAATAATATTTAGTGTTGTAATATGGCTGTTAAGTATGGTGATTAAGAGATTTGCATCTATGTAAATAATCTTGAAGGATAAAAATGGGCAATTGGAAGTGATAATACCAGTTCCAGCTGATGGTTAACTTGTGTCCCTGGAGCAGGCACAGAATCCCTGTCTATTAAGGTAAGCAGCAGGTTCAATATGGAATCTGTTGTATATTTTTGTCTCAAGTAATACAAACACACGAGGTTGTATATTACTAATCCATTTTTTTAATTGAAAAGTTTAGATACCAAGTTGATATTTGTTGTTGTTGATAGGAGGTAGGAATAAATTGATCTATAGAATCATATAAGGAGCTTTGAATTTGCATGAGGGTAAGGCTGGTTTCTACAGAATTAATGTCCAGCATTAACTGGTCAATTTCATCGTTTTTGACTTTTTAAGTTGCAAAGTCCTTTTGGGGGATTTGTCCAGGCTTTCTGTTTGTTTCATTAGAAGTGAGGGGAGGGTGCAAGTATAGGTGGTAACTAGTGGAAAAATTGTTTTCATGATATGAATTGGCATTTTATTATAAATAGTATAATCTTTGTGATGTGTCTGATTATAGATAATAGGGGAAGGGGTTTAACCTGACTTGAGACAGATGGTTTTAGTTGTTGCATTGGGAGCATCATTGAAAGCAATATCTCAGTCAGGAATGGTTTGTATAGCAATTGAGTTGGCAAGATAATCATTATCTGCCTCATAGAGTATCAAATCAATAAGTGGTGAATCAAGATTGAGAGTGGGTGAGTGTAAAGGATAGGTAGTATGTCCATAGATAAACTCTTGGCTATTGAAGGATATAATCATGGAAAGATTTTCTGTTAACTGTTCTTTGTTATATTGGGAGTTTAGGAGATCAGATGGCTTTTCTAAAAGTAAAGTCTGAAGATTATCACATTGTACAGATAAATGATCTCATTGGCTAGAGGAGTACACTGGTGTTTCAAATTACTCATATATAGGCATAGGAAAGCTTTTTGATCAAGAATCTGAGCCAGGATTATGTTTGGATAAATATCATGGTATAGTTGTAACATGAAATCATAGTTTTTACTAGGGTTGGGCTTAGAAGTATTCTTCAGGTATATGGGTTGAAAAGCTATAATTTTGCTAATGATTGCATCATATGCTGGAAATCTGGAAGGCTGTATCCCAAGTAAGTATTTTCGAGCACAGCAATTAATGCAAAGTTTCCAAGTGATTTTTTTTGTGTTTTAAATCAGTCTGTATGTATGGGCTGAAAAAACCAATTATTAAATACATGGGATTCAAATTATCAGCAATACATACAATGTTATCCACAATTCATGCAAGGATATTGTGTCAAATAATAATTGCCTAGGAAATTTGTATAGAGAAACATTGATATCTGTGGAAGATAGGATTATGGATCAAGTGGAGAAAAAAATCTTTTAAAAGTTGCAAAAAATTCTCTTGAATCGAATTATTGAACTTTTCAGTGGTTATTATAAGAGTATCTGTACTCCACATTGTAGATTATAAGAATTTAAGGTTCAAGTGTCTGCCATCACCAGGAGTGGTTTTTTGATATTGTGGAGCTGATTTGGGAATAGTTGAATTATTGTTACTTGTTATTAACAACTATTTGATTATTAGTACTTTTGCTATTGACCTGTTGAGGGTTATTTTTAATAATGTTAGCATATGTTTGAATTATTCTGAACTTTGGATTTCAGTGCTAGTGAAATTAGAAATTGGTAATATATTGTCACTTTGTATATTGAACTATTATTACTTTTGCTATTGATCTGTTAAGGATTATTTTTAGCAACTTTAGATATGCTTGTATTTAAATTTAAACTTTGTAATTCAGGGTTAATAAAATTGTCACAAACCACCTGGTCATGTCACATCTTAGTCACCATATTAATTAGCAAATTAACATTAGATATAAATTTTGAATGACAAACTTAAACAAATTTGATAAATGAGTTATTAAGCAATTGAAGACAAACAATTGTAATAAGAGATAACTTGTCAAATGAAGGCTTTAAATAAATTTAAAGTAAACTAAACTGGAGCTTTTTACCTGGGTTGTTAGCAGATAAACAGCTGCAGAGTTAC